>SJYW01015762.1:5104-20404 GCA_006410735.1 Raphicerus campestris
TCTTTCTCTTTACTACTTCTCCCTTTTATCCATCACTCTTTTTTAACCAAGTGAGTTAAATTGTTGAGCTCTCTTTGCTATATTCCCCAGATGGCCCTCTGCTCATGCTCAGTTTTCTAGATTGAGCATTAGCTTACTCTGCTTTTAATTGGTTGAGATCACTTTTGATTTCCCTTCTTCACCAAGTCAATCTTTTGTACTCTTTTCTTTAGATTACTTTGGTTATAAATGTATGTGTTGAACTGTGTGTATATGTCCCATTATTTCTGCAACTACCTGCTTGATCTGCTTGATCTCCTCTCACTAGAACATAGGCACAAGTCGCCCCTAATAAGAAATCAACACAAACCACTCAATCAACCTTTCCTTCTAAGGGCAAAAACCATAAGGAAGAAGGGTTACAATCCTAAAGCCTGGGAAAAAGATACCTCAAGTGGAGCAAGTTAGGGAAAAAAAAAAATGAAAAGACAGAAATACAGCACAAATTGAAAAACAAGATAGAAACTCACAAGACCAAATAAATGAAAAGAAATAAACAATCTACCTGAAAGAGAATTCAGAATAATTATATTCAAGATGCTCCTGAGAACAGAATGGAGAAAACACAAGAAACATTTAACAGTTATTATAATCACCAAGGACATAGAAGACATAAAGAATAAGAAAACAGAAATGAATAACACAATTACTGAAATTAAAAATATTCTCGAAGAAACCAGTAGCAGGATAATTGAGGCAGAGGAATGGACAAATGAGCTGGAAGACAGATGTTGGAAATAACTGCTGAGGCACACAATAAAGGAAAAAGGATGAAAAGAATTGAGGATAGCCTCAAATACCTTTGGGACAATATTAAGCACACCAACATTTGAGTTACAGAGGTCCCAGAGGAAAAAGAAAAAAGGAAATGTACTGAGAAAATTTTTGAAGAAATTATAGTTGAAAACTTCCCCAACATGAGAAAGGATATTGTCAATCATGTCCAAGAAGCACAGAGTCCCTTACAGGATAAACCCAATGAGAAACACATCAAGATGCATATTAATCAAGTTAACAGAGATTAAGCATGAAGAATATTAAAAGCAGCAAGAAGAAAGCATTAAGTAACATACAAGGGAAAACCCATATGATTAACAGTGGATCTTTCAGCAGAAACTCTGCAGGCCAGATAGAAATGACAGGATATATTGAAAATAACAATAGAGAAAAATCTACAACTGGGATTACCATACCCAGCAAATATCTTATTCATAATTGATGGAGAAATCAAAAGCTTTACAGACAAGCAAATGTAAGAGAATTTAGCACCACCATACCATTCTTGCAACGAATACTAAAGTGACTTACATAGACAGTAAATACAAAAGAAAGGAAAGATCTACAAAAACAAACCCAAAACAGTCAAGAAAATGCCAATAGGAGCATATATTTCAATAATTACCTTAAATGTAAACAGACTAAATGCACCAACCAAAAGATACAGAGTGACTGAATGGATCCAAAAATAAGACCCATATGTATGCTGTACAAGAGAATCACTTCAGACCTAGAGACACATACAGAAAGTAAAAGGATAGGAAAGATATCCCATGCAAACGGAAAACAAAAGAAAGCCAGAGTGGTAATCCTTATTTTAGACAAAATTGACTTTTAAATAAAGAATATTATAAGAGACAAAGAAGGACACTACATAATGATCAATCCAAGAAGAAGATGCAACAATTGTAAATATTTATGCACCTAACGTAAGAGTACCTCAATACACAATGTAAACACTAAGAGGCATAAGAGGGGAACTCAACAGTAACATGATAATAGTAGGGGACTTTTACACCCCACTTACATCAATGGACAGATCATCAAAACAGAATCAATAAGGAAACACAAACCTTAAATGAAACATTAGACCAAATGGACCTAATTAATATCTTCAGGATTTTCCATCCAAATACAGAAGAATAAACTTTCTTCTCAAGTGCACATGGAATGTTATCCAGGATAGATCACATCTTGGACAACAAATCAAGACTTAGTAAATTTAAGAAAATTGAAATTGTATCAAGTTATGAGACTAGATATCAACTATTGGGTAGGGGAACCCACAAAAATCAAATTAATGGAGATTGAACAATACATTACTAATTGATGAAGAGGTTACTGGAGAAATAAGGGAAATCAAAGGATTCTTAGAAACAAATGACAATGGAAACATGACAACCCCAAAAGAATGGGATTCAGCAAAAGCAGATCTAAGAGGGAAGTTTATGGTGATAAAATCACACCTCGAGAAACAAGAAAGCAATTGAATAGACAACCTATCTCTATATCTAAAACATCTGGGAAAAGACAAACAAAAAACCCCAAAGTCAGCAGGAGGAAAGAAATTAAAAAGATAGAGCAGAAATCTATAAAAAAGTGGTGAAGGGAACAATAGCAAATATTAATAAAACTAAAATGTAGTTCTTTGAAAGGATAAACAAAATTGACAAACCACTAGCCAGACACATCAAGAAAAAAAGAGGGAAAAATCAAATCAAGAAAATTAGAAATGAAAAAGGAGAGGTTACAACAGACACCATAGAAATAAAAAGAATCTTAAAAGAATATTATGAGCAATTATATGCTAAGAAGATGAGCAACATAGAGGAAATGAACAGATTCTTTAAAAAGTTCAATCTCTCATGACTGAACCAGGAAGAAATAGAAATTATGAACAAGTCAATTATACATATTGTTATCGAAACAATAATAAAAAATCTCCCCCCCAAAAACAAAAAACCAGGGCCCGAAGGCTTCACAGGGAACTTAAACCGGGGCTGCTGCTGCTGCTGCTGCTAAGTTGCTTCAGTCGTGTCCAACTCTGTGCAATCCCATAGACAGGAGCCCACGAGGCTCCCCCATCCCTGGGATTCTCCAGTTAAGAACATTGAAGTGGGTTGTCATTTCCTTCTCCAATGCATGAAAGTGAAAAGTGAAAGTGAAGGCATTCAGTCGTTTCTGACTCTTAGTGACCCCAAGGACTGTAGCCTACCAGGCTCCTCCATCCACGGGATTTTCCAAGCAAGAGTACTGGAGTGGGTTGCCATAACCTTCTCCCATCAAACCTTTAGAGAAGAGCTAATGCCTATTTTTTCTGAAACTCTTCCAAAAACAATCACAGAGGAAGGGACACTTCCATCTCATTTTATGAGACCACAGTCATCCTGATACCAAAACCAGGCAAAAACAATGCAAATAAATAAAATTACAGGTGAATATCACTAATGAACATAAATGCAAAAATCCTCAACAAAATTCTAGCAAACGGAATTCAACAACATATTGAAAAACTCATACACCATGATCAAGTCAGGTTTATTCCAGGGATGCAATGATTCTTCAACATACACGATCAATGTGATGCACCATACTAACAAATTGAAACACAAAAACCATGCAATCATCTAAATAGATGCAGAAAAAGCCTTTGAAAAAAAATCAGCACCCATTTATGATAAAAATGCTTCAAAAAATGGGCATAGAGGGAACCTACCACAGCATAGTAAAGGCCCATAGTAAAGGGCCATGAAAAGCCCACAGCAAACATTATTCTCAATGTTGGAAAAACTAAGTGCATTCCCTCTAAGCTCAGGAACAAAACAAGGGTATCCATTCTCACCACAGTTATTCAGCATAGTTTTGAAAGTCCTAGCTATGGAAATTAGAGAATAAGAAGAAAAAAGGAATCTGGATTAAAAAATAAGTAAAACTTTCATTGTTTGCAGATGACAGGATAATATACATAGAAAACCCCAAAGAAACTATCAGAAAATTCCTAGAGCTAATCAGTGAATTCAGCAAAGTTGTGGGATACACAGTCAATACACAGAAATCATTTCCACTCTTATATACTAACAATGAAAAATCAGAAAGAGAAATTAAGGAGTCAATCCCATTTACCATTGCAAAAATAAAAAATTAAAAATAAAAGATTAAAACATCTAGGAATAAACCTACTTATGGAGACAAAAGATCTGTATATGAAAAATTATAAGAGATGTGTATAAGAGACAGGGACATAGAAGAAATANTCAACAACATATTGAAAAACTCATACACCATGACCAAGTCAGGTTTATTCCAGGGATGCAATGATTCTTCAACATACACGATCAATGTGATGCACCATACTAACAAATTGAAACACAAAAACCATGCAATCATCTAAATAGATGCAGAAAAAGCCTTTGAAAAAAAATCAGCACCCATTTATGATAAAAATGCTTCAAAAAATGGGCATAGAGGGAACCTACCACAGCATAGTAAAGGCCCATAGTAAAGGGCCATGAAAAGCCCACAGCAAACATTATTCTCAATGTTGGAAAAACTAAGTGCATTCCCTCTAAGCTCAGGAACAAAACAAGGGTATCCATTCTCACCACAGTTATTCAGCATAGTTTTGAAAGTCCTAGCTATGGAAATTAGAGAATAAGAAGAAAAAAGGAATCTGGATTAAAAAATAAGTAAAACTTTCATTGTTTGCAGATGACAGGATAATATACATAGAAAACCCCAAAGAAACTATCAGAAAATTCCTAGAGCTAATCAGTGAATTCAGCAAAGTTGTGGGATACACAGTCAATACACAGAAATCATTTCCACTCTTATATACTAACAATGAAAAATCAGAAAGAGAAATTAAGGAGTCAATCCCATTTACCATTGCAAAAATTAAAAATTAAAAATAAAAGATTAAAACATCTAGGAATAAACCTACTTATGGAGACAAAAGATCTGTATATGAAAAATTATAAGACACTGATGAAAGAAACCACAGATTACATAAGTGGTTAGAGAGATAGTCCATATTCCTGGGTAGAAAGAATCCATATTGTGAGAATCACTCTACCACCAAATTCAATCTACAGAGTCAGTGTGATCCGTATCAAATCACCAATGGAATTCTTCACAGACACAGAATTTTTTTAAAAATCATAATTCATATTGAAACACAAAAGACCCCTAATAACCAAAGCAGTCTTGAGAAAGAAAAATGGAGCTGGAGGAATCAACCTTCCTAACTTCAGACTATACTACAAAGCTACAGTNTAATGAACATAAATGCAAAAATCCTCAACAAAATTCTAGCAAACGGAATTCAACAACATATTGAAAAACTCATACACCATGATCAAGTCAGGTTTATTCCAGGGATGCAATGATTCTTCAACATACACGATCAATGTGATGCACCATACTAACAAATTGAAACACAAAAACCATGCAATCATCTAAATAGATGCAGAAAAAGCCTTTGAAAAAAAATCAGCACCCATTTATGATAAAAATGCTTCAAAAAATGGGCATAGAGGGAACCTACCACAACATAGTAAAGGCCCATAGTAAAGGGCCATGAAAAGCCCACAGCAAGCATTATTCTCAATGTTGGAAAAACTAAGTGCATTCCCTCTAAGCTCAGGAACAAAACAAGGGTATCCATTCTCACCACAGTTATTCAGCATAGTTTTGAAAGTCCTAGCTATGGAAATTAGAGAATAAGAAGAAAAAAGGAATCTGGATTAAAAAATAAGTAAAACTTTCATTGTTTGCAGATGACAGGATAATATACATAGAAAACCCCAAAGAAACTATCAGAAAATTCCTAGAGCTAATCAGTGAATTCAGCAAAGTTGTGGGATACACAGTCAATACACAGAAATCATTTCCACTCTTATATACTAACAATGAAAAATCAGAAAGAGAAATTAAGGAGTCAATCCCATTTACCATTGCAAAAATTAAAAATTAAAAATAAAAGATTAAAACATCTAGGAATAAACCTACTTATGGAGACAAAAGATCTGTATATGAAAAATTATAAGACACTGATGAAAGAAACCACAGATTACATAAATGGTTAGAGAGATATTCCATATTCCTGGGTAGAAAGAATCCATATTGTGAGAATCACTCTACCACCAAATTCAATCTAGAGTCAGTGTGATCCGTATCAAATCACCAATGGTATTCTTCACAGACACAGAATTTTTTTAAAAATCATAATTCATATTGAAACACAAAAGACCCCTAATAACCAAAGCAGTCTTGAGAAAGAAAAATGGAGCTGGAGGAATCAACCTTCCTAACTTCAGACTATACTACAAAGCTACAGTTATCAAGATAATACAGTACCAGCATAAAAACAGAAATATAGACCAATGGAACAAGACAGAGAATGCAGAGGTAAAAACCCACACACTTATGGGTACCTTATTTTTGAGAAAGGAGACAAGAATGTACAATGGGACAAAGAGAACCTATTCAATTAGTGCTGGGAAAACTGGAAAGCTACCTGCAAAAGAATGAAATTAGAACACTTCCTAACACCATGCACAAAGATAAACTCAGAACGGATTAAAAACCTAAATATAAGGCCAGAAACTATTAAACTCTTAGAGGAAAACATAGTCAGAACACTCAATGACATAAATCAAAACAAGATCTTCTGTGATCCACCTCCTATAGTAATGGAAATAAAAACAAAAATAAGCAAGTGAGACCTAATTAAACTTAAAAACTTTTGCACATCAAAGGAAACTACAAACAAGGTAAAAAGACAACCCTCAGAATGGGAGAAAATAGCAGCAAAGGAAAGAAAAAAAAAAAAAAACTGGCAAAGAATTAATTTCCAAAATATACAAGCAGCTCATACTACTCAATACCAGAAAAGCAAACAACCCAATCAAAAAGCAGGAAAAAAGATCTAAACAGGCATTTCTCCAAAAACATAGATGGCTAACAAACACATGAAAAGATGCTCAACATCACTCATTATTAGAGAAATGCAAGTCAAAACTACAATGAGAAACCATCTCACACCAGTCAGAATGGCCATCATCAAAAAGTCTGCAAACAATAATTGCTGGAGAGGGTGTGGAGAAAAGGGAAATTTCTTGCTTTGCTGGTGTGAATGTAAACTGATACAGTCACTATGGGAAATGGTATGGAGATTCCTGAAAAGTTAGGAATAAAACCACCATATGACCCAGCAATCCCACTCCCAGGCCTATACCCTGAGGAAAATCAAAATTGAAAAAGACACATGTATCCCAAGGTTCATTGCAGCACTATTTACAATAGCAAGAACATGGAAGCAACCTAGATGTCCATTAACAGATGACTGAATAAAGAAATGTGGTACATATATACAGTGGAATACTAGTCAACCATAAAAGGGAGCACATTTGAATCAGTTCTAATGAGGTGGATGAACGTAGAGACTATTATACAGAATGAAGGAAGTGTCAGAAAGAGAAATATAATTATTGTACACTGACACATATATATAGAATCTGAAAATATGACTGATGAATTTATTTTCAGGGCAGCAGTGGAGAAACAGACATAGAGAACAGACCTGTGGAGCTGGGGGGAGGGCAGGAGGGAGAAGGTGAGATGTGTGGAGAGAGTAATGTGGAAATTTACCATACCATATGTAAAATAGATAGCCAGTGGGAATTTGCTCTGTGACTCAGGGAACACAAACAGGGGTGCTTCAACAGGCTGAATGGTGGGATGGGGATGAAGATGGGAGGAGATTCAGGAGGGAGGGGACATGGGTGTACCTATGGCTGCTTCTTGTTGATGTATGACAGAAAGCCACGAAATCCTGTAAAACAATTATCCTTCAATTAAAAAAAAAATGTAGGATGCTTATCCCTTAGCATGATTACTTTTACTGTCCATGGGATAGCAAAGAGTCTGACATGACTGAGCGACTTCACGTCACCTTTTTTTATAAAAATAAAAATTACAGTTCTCTAGTCTGGAAACATAAATTGTGAAAATACTTCTTCAGCATTACTGTAGTTACTTTCCAGAAGTTAGCTTTGTATGTATGTATATTTTGCTTCATTCATCATAACTGTTTTAATGAATAACTTATTTGGCAAATGCACATTTTCGGTAAGGTGACTTCAGGTTGCAGTATTGGCTTACCTAATAGCATTTTGAACTGGACAGAGAGTTATCACATAGGATCCTAAATCAAGTGAAATCATATTTCTAAGTATCCATTCATCACTTTTAGACAAACAGTCTATTATTACAATTCTGTTTACCAGTGACCAGGATTCTGTTCCTACTGTTTTGAATAGACGCAGGCATTAATCATGTCCTTTATCAGAGGTGAGGTGAGGTGAAGTCGCTCAGTCGTGTCCGACTCTTTGCGACCCCATGGACTGTGACCTACTAGGCTTCTCTGTCCCTAATAATCCTAAGGAATTGGGATCATTATGATGCTAAATTATTTTTCCTCACAGGGAATGAAACCTCTCTTTTAACAATTATATAAAGTAATAGGTAATAAGAACAAGGAAATGACATATCAAAAGTGTTATTTTAATTTTCTTTTGATGAAAAAATTTGCAAAAATTGACTTGTCCTTCTCATCACTTTCCACTTATTTCTTATCTTGTTATTATGCGGTTTGTGTTACCAAGTTCACCCATCCTATTGGAATATGTTGGGATATTGTATTTTTCTTACACTAAGTATCACTTGTATAACTTAACTGGATCATATCATCATAGAAAAGGAATATTTTACTGGTTTTATATAGATTAAAAGGCTTCCAAAGTATCACAGTGATAAAGAATTTTCTTGCCAATGCAGGAGATGCAAGAGACCTGGGTTCAGTCCCTAGGTTGGGAAGATCCCCTGGAGAAGAAAACGGCAATCCATTCCAGTATTTTCCTGGAAAATCCACAGATGGAGGAGTCTGGTGGGCTACAGTCTATGGGGTCATAAAGAGTAGGCTACTACAGAGTGACTGAGCTCACACATACATACACATGAAAATACTTTTGTAGCTACAAATTCTTGTATAACTGGTGTGGAGCTCATTGCCACTTTAAAATTTTACCTCATGACTAATTGAAGCCTATTTTTTTTTTTTTAAAGTGCCAAGAGAAGTAAATTAACTAAAACAGTTCAGAAGAATGCTACTCAGAAGAGTATGAATACTGCAGGAAGAAATCTGGGAAAGAGTTCTGGGAGAGAATTACAGTTGGGAATTAGCAATAGATTGTCTTTGCTTTAAAGTGAAGGAACAGAAAGCTTCTATTTTGAAATCCAATTAATTATGGATGAATTGGATTTCTTTTTGTTCTACATCAAATATCCAATCATTTACCAACCCTATTAGCCTTACCTCCTTTGATCCTTCAAAGCATCCAGATAGTTCTCCCCATCAAAACAAGAACAATCTAGCTTATTTCTCTCCCTCTTCTCTTTATTCAGGCATCCTTCCGCTGGTGACATGCCCACCTTCATCTGTGCTCTTTTCCCTATGTCCTTTCATTCTCCAAAGTTATCTTCTGAAACTGATGAGATACTCAACATGATGGCTAATGTTCTGTGTCAACCTTCTAGGCTATAGTGTTCAACTGATTATGCAAATAATAATTAGATCTTGCTTCAAGGTCTTTAAATGTGGTTAGCAATCAAATCAAGAGACTTTGGGTAAAACATATACTCCATAACCTGGGTGGAATTCATCTTAACAATTGAAAGCAAAGACAGATTTCCTGAAGAAAAAGCAATTTTCAAGACTTTAATATGGAAACCTTGCATGCTTGAGTTTCTAGCCTTCTGTGCCTCTCTTTATATATTTATGTAAATATATGTATATATATATGTATTTCTGTTTATGTATATATCTTTATAATATATGGGTATAGATCTGTGTATGTATACATTTTTTTCTGTTTCTGTAAAGAATAAGGACTAATAAATCTACACATAATGCTTTGTAGCCACTACCACATTCAACTCATCTCTCTAGAGTCATCTAGCACAGCACTCTGGTCCTGTTGAATTTGCTGTATCTCTGTCTCATTTTCTGTCTCTGTACTTGGCCTTGGCACATTTTTTCCCTCTTCAATAACTGGTTACTGCCTTTAAGAACTCAGCCAGCCATCATCTACATTTCCTCCTCCATCCTCCATGCCTGCAAAAACTGAACTAAGGAGTTTCTGCTTCTAGAGTATCCTTTGTGTACCATTGTAACACCATTTTTCTCACAATAATCATGGATTTATTGTCTAGCTCACCACTGTAATTTTTTCAAGGGCAAAACCAACGTTGTGTTTTTCTTTGCATCCCCAGAGACTGTTGCTACTCTAATCACATATTGATTGTTAAATAAATCATTTTTTATTAAATCTTTGGACCGTGTAATTCTTTTTTTAATAGAAATTTATTTAATTGGAGGCTAATTACTTTACAATATTGTATTGGTTTTGCCATACATGTGTTCCCCATTCTGAACTTCCTTCCACCTCCCTCCTCATCCCATCCCTCTGGGTCATCCCAGTGCACCAGCCCCGAGCACCCTGTATCATGCATCAGACCTGGACTGGCGATTCATTTCACATATGATAACATACATGTTTCAATGCCATAGTAAAAGCTACCAGATAGGCTACTCTTTCTCTCCTTATTCATTTGAATATATACTTAAAGTACTTGTAATATTTTATCCTTTGAAAGGAATCTGAAGCTACTATAGACTTTAGATAGGGGAAAGAAGAATGACATCAAAGTATTTTATTCTGTGGATCAAATGAACTCTGTCAGTTCTCAATCTAAAGAAGCAAATGTAGTCTAATGATAAATTAGAGTGTTTATTGTGTGTCAAGCACTGGTTTAAATACTTCATGAACTCAGAGGTAAGAAAGCTTTATCAGGCAGATAATGCTGTTATAGCCTACATTGTGTAGGCAGAAACCAAGATACAGAGAGTTTGAAGGATTTGCCAAAGGTCACAGACATAGAAAGTAACAGAGATGTAATGATGAGCCCATAAAGTTTAGACTTAGCATCTAGGTGTTCCCCACTCTTTAATGTCTCAGTAGTGAGTGACACACTGGGGAAACATAAATATGTGTAACTATTTTTCTATAGCTTTTAGTTCAGTCGTAAACTGTGTAACAGCTCTTATTAAATGTAGCCAATTTAAGTGATTAATAAATAATGGTAATTTTGACTACTGGTGAAATCAAAGATGAGTTCTGGAATAAAGTATATATTATGCTAAATGAATTTTGATGTCATGAGCAAATGTATTGGGGCCAAAATAATGAGTGAAGATTTTATATATCATGTCATCAAAATAAATACTTTTGTTTTGAAGGTATGAACAAAGAACAAATATTTGCTAGCTTAAAAAAAAAACAGAGATGGAGGCAAAATGTTAGTTAGGTTTTAGTTTCATAATTTATGTCAAAATAATAATTGCTGTTATATTAAATTTTTACCAAGTATATTACTTTCCTAAGGCAGCTTTACCAAAATGCCACACACTGGATGACCTAAAACATCAGAAGTTTTATTCCCTCTTGGTCTGGAGCCTAGAAGTTTGAAATCAAAGGGTGAGCAAGGCCATGCTTCTGCTGAAGTCCCAGGGACAGTCTCTTCTCTGTCTCTCGCCCAGCTTCTGCTGGTTACTGACTGTTCTCGGCATTTCTAGCTACATCACTTTCATCTCTGCTTCTGAGGTCACTTGGTGTATTTGCCTCAGTTTGTGTCTGTATCTCTGTGGTCGGATATCCTTCTTCATATAAAGACACTGGCCACTGAATTCAGCACATGTCTAAATCGCTAGAACCTCTCGTCTTCACAGACCCTTTCAAACAAGGTCACATTTACAGATTCTGAGTGGACATGAATTTGCAGGCACAGTGTTCAACACAGCGCCCCATGTTTACCTTGTAAATAGAGTGGTTTTTAGCTGGACTCTATTACCAAGCTTCCTTTTAGGAGTATTTCGTGGGTAGCATTTGTTTACAATATAAATTAGGTATATTTGAAAAGTGTTGAAATTCAGTTTTTCTGCTTCTTATGTTTAAATACTTTCCCCTCTTAATTCTAGTGAAATTGATTCATCACAAATTTAAGAGATTGATTTAAGTTACTAGTTATACAAGAATTATATGTGTATATAATACTTATATAACTAGTAACTTAAAATATGTAAATATAAAAATATAAATGCATGTATTTTAGTGTCTTTATGGTAAATCTTAGACAATAGCTAGCATCCTCCTTTCTTTGTAAGGGAATGATTTTGTTCAAACTGCAGCCTCATTTTCCCCCAAAGCTTTTTAATACTACACCATCTTCAGATGATTTGAATATTTTTTCTTTTATATTGATCCATCTCTAAAATAATATGCTTTTCAGAGTGCTGGATACCACACCATCCATTGCAGCCCTACATTTTCTTTGATTGCTAATGCATGTGCAGTTGGAAATAACTTTTTAAAAAAGATTTGAAGCCTTCATTTCTTTATTATTATTGGTTTTTTCTCATTTTATAGAGAGGGAGATAAAATGTATTAATATTCCAACTATAAAATTATTTTTACTGATTTTAGTATCATGATAGAAGTAACACTTAGAAAGTCTCATATTCTTCTGTAACGTTTAACAGAATATTCTATAGTAATACATTAAATTCTTTGAAAGATGTAAAGGTTTTAAAATATATTTGCTGTTCAGTTGCTAAGTCATGTCTCTTTTGAGAACCTGTGGACTTTAGCTGCCCAGGTTCCTCTGAAGGTTTTGGCCCAAGTGCTTATTCCATCAGTGCTACATGATGTGGAGGCATCTGTCATCATAGTAGAGAAGGTACTACATGTAGACCTGAATACTGATGAACTCACTGGACATAGAACTGAATATGGCTGCAACAGTGTAGCTCAGTACTGTCTGGGGGTCTGTCAATTTTTCTGTGAATGGTAGCATTTGGTTTAAGCTTTGCTTTCACTGTAACATCTCACCTGATTGTAGGAATGTGGAAGAGGGTATTTCTAGAACTCATGGAATTCTAATCATTAGAAGTCTCTAGTCTTACAAGTGGCAGCATCAAGAAACTGGCAGAAGACTGATTTCAACTCAGACACTTCTGTCCTTGATCTGACCTAACACCAGCTAACAATTCAGTCTTCTGTTCTATAGAAGCATGGATATCAGAAAAGACTCCACTGTCCTCCTCAAGCTCTGGCGTGGGCAGGGAGGGGAAGTATAGTAAGCTATCTGAGTGGTCTTCTTAAATGTGTTATTTTCTCAATGTGTTATACGAAGAGGGAAATATGTCTCACTTTGTTTCCTTGGGGATTGTGATTAGGACTCAGCACTTCAAGAACTCTCTGTGAAAATTTTCTCAGTCTCTAAGTCCTGACAACTTTTTTGTCTCTGTGTAGTTGAGGAGATTCAGATAAAAAGAAAGAAAAAAAAAAAAACTTGCTTTTTATTCCACTTCAAATAGTAGAATCACAACTCACAATGAGGGAATGAGTGACAATTATTGTGCTTCAGTGCTAGTTATGTTTATCTTTGTACTCTTCTTTGCACTATGTATATTCTTTTCTCATATTCTTTAAAGGGAATTTACCTCTTTTTTGCCCATATCTTACCTCTTCTCCTGAGCTGTTAAATGCTAGAGCAAGTAAGATCAGGTATGAGATCCCCTTTTTTTAACTCTGCTTTCTCAGCACCTCGCCCCCCACCCCCACCCCAGCTCAGCCTTCATTGGCACGTGCTACCTGCTCTCTACCTGGAGTCTTTCCCACCTTCACCTCTGAGTACATTCACCTCTGAGGGTTTATAGTGATTCCCCTTAGCCCTAGTACCTTCATTACATTATCTTCTTTGAAACAAGTGAGTTGAATTCTATTTCCAGCCAGAAACTAGATTGATGCAGAAGCTCTGCCTCCTGCAGATGCTCAGGATCTAGGCTGATGGAGACTCCTTGCTACACATACATCCAAGTTCCCCAATGGCACATGGAGACTGTATAATTATTAATTCACTAGCTCTTACATCTCCTTCCTGCAACTGACCTCTGCTCACATTTAACTGGTCATCTGCCAACGTCACTCTTCAAAGGGAGCAGGAAAGTACAGTACTACTATTTTCTTGGAAAAGAAGGGCAACTAGAACACATATGATGGGCTTACGACTACCAAATTAAGTAAAGGCATTAGAGTGTGAAAGAGCACAGCATGTTGGAGGTTGTTGGTCTAATGTGAAGTGAGATTGAGGTGTATTCTAGAATTCAGTAGAAACATCTATCAGGTTGACTCAGTGAGGACTCTACGTGTCATGGGAAATTTGTGGTGTCCTTTTCTTAAAATTGAAAGGGAGGCATAGGAGAAGCGGGCTTCACAGGTGGCTCAGTGGGTTAAGAATCTGCCTGCAATTCAAGAGACACAAGTTTGATCCCTGGGTTGGGAAGATCCCTGGAGGAGGAAATGGCAACCCACTCCAATATTCTTGCTTGGGAAATCCTATGGACAGAATAACCTGGTGGCCTACAATCCATATGGTCACAAAGAGTTAGACACAACTGGAGCAACTGAGCACACACACACACATGAGAAGAAATCTGGGAGGAAGAAAACAGGAGCATGTCTACATTTTGGAATATCATAATTTAANGGACAGAATAACCTGGTGGCCTACAATCCATATGGTCACAAAGAGTTAGACACAACTGGAGCAACTGAGCACACACACACACATGAGAAGAAATCTGGGAGGAAGAAAACAGGAGCATGTCTACATTTTGGAATATCATAATTTAATCATTCTATCCTGCTGGTAGCTTCTTTAATGAAGGTACATTATATAAACTGTTCCAAATAAATTTTGAAATATCCTGGTCTCATTATTTCAGCATCTGTAATGAAGAATCAACAAAGACAACAGACTGTCAGATTTTCTGTGTTAGGCTGAGGCTTCTATAGCATAAATCAAAGATGGTAGATGAATCAAGTTATTAGTTTATTCAATTAGTACTGACATAATCACAATCTCAGAGGGGGGAAAAAGTTTGTTTGCAATAGAAAATGCTTTGTAGAACAGCTCTTAATCAGAGTAATTGTTTGGAAATGTTCTATTAAAAATGTATATGTGAAGCAATACCTCACCTCTGGTTTGAAATTTTCCAGCTAATCGTGGCAAGTAAAATTTTGATATAAATCCATGGAAATAAAATTGAAGTTGCCAAAACATGACTGAAGAAGTCTACATGATGCACAAATACAGTGGCATAAATCCCTCTGTGCTCTGAATGTAATTTAATTTCGTTACTGACTCCCACATGCATAACTAGAGTATCACCACTCACCATAGATATCTTTTCTAATTTATCAAAGATAATTATAGTCAGAAATCTCTACTCACTGAGACTAAACTTTCAGTCAGTTCAGTTCAGGTGCTCAGTCATGTCTGACTCTTTGCCACACCATGAATCAC
>SJYW01015765.1:4691-14905 GCA_006410735.1 Raphicerus campestris
CAACATGACGGTATGGAGAGGGAGGGGGGAGGGGGGTTCAGGATTGGGAACATGTGTACACAAGTACTAGTTTTAATTAATGGTTTCTCTGCAAGAAGCTCGAATCTTTTAAAGTCACTTAAGTGTCTTGACAGAGTTGGTTGGATGAACATGAGAGAATTCGTCCCTAATTCTTGTAGCCAAGGGCAGATAACGCTCTCCCAAAGGGAACTGATAAGATAGGGCTTTCTAGGAGGCTGTGTTGTAGGACTCCCCTGCCCCTCAGGATGTCCCTCGTACAGTCCATGACACGTGATTATTTGATTTGCAGACCAAGGTATGAGATACCAATATAAGCCCTAATATTGCCATAAACCAGTGAGTCACTTGCACATACACTTGGGTGTGGACAAAACACTGGAGAAGCCAAATGCAAATCCTGACTCTGAGACTCACTCCCTGTGTAATTTAGGGCAAGTTACTTAACCTTGATTTGCCTCAGTTTCATTTTAAGGTAAAATAGGGGCAGTACAATAACATCTAGTTTATACGTTGTTATGCAGATGAATTAAAATAATGCCACATAAAGCACTTTTCAGTTAAATGCTGAAGACACTGGGCAGGTGGTGAATATTGGCTTTTGTTATTTTGCTGCTACATAAGCATGCATTCCCATGGCATATATAAAATGTATCTGTGCATATATGTGTATACTGACAAAGGAGCGTGTATTTAAACATTATTTTTTACAATATATTTAACTGTAGGTTGATGTTTCCTGCGATTTAATGCATAAAATCAGCCAGTTATCAAGCGTTACTCACCTCTCCAGCTGTCTGGTCATCTTTTCCCCTTGGTTTATTTGACTTTGACTTGACTCTGAGCATGGAACAAGACACGTACTATAAAGTAGTAACTTAACAGAAATGGAAAATCAAAGCTTTTTGAACTATAAATAGAAACAGCAGGCTATCAGAAACAAGAATTTATCAAACCCGTGTTATTTCCATGGCACAGTCTGCTCCCAAGGTGGGGTTAATTTAAAAGTTAGGTTAATTAACATCTATGAGTCTTATAAAAAACAACTTAGTATGTATGAAAAGCGAAAAATCATGGTCAGTTTCCATAAGGGAACTGAAGCTTTGTGGGAGCTGGATTACTCCAGCAAGGCCCAGAGTCTGTCCCAGATCCACACAGCGAGGTCAGTGTGTTACTGGTTCCGTGCAGCAGGGAGCTGTGATGCGTCTTCTTGACTGCCCTTGGACAGCCTCAACAGTTCCGTGTAAAATGACTGGGCCGCAAGAGACAGGGTTATCACTGGCTTTGGACACTTGAGAGCACATCCTGTTGGTTTCTCTGAGGAGATGTACATTAACCTTTCCACCATGTCAGTTTAAAACGCCCTGTCAAATGGTTTTAGGACCCTGTGATGGCTGCTAGCTTTTTTTCAGATTATAATTCTTCCAAGAAAATTAAAGCAAGATTAGTTTATCAGCAAGGGACATTTGCTGATAAATTCATAACTTTCTTAATTTTTATTTGATATTAAAGTATAATTAACAATGTTGTGTTCATTTCAGGTGTACTGCAAAGTGATTCAGTTATATATACATATATTCTTCAATTTTTTTCCGATTTAGGTTGTTACAAGATATTGAGCGGAGTTCCCTGTGCTTACACACTAGGTTCTTGTTGATCATCTTTTTTAGATATAGTAGTGTGTGTGTGTCCTCCCAAACTCCCAGTGTATCCCTTCCTTTTAACTACGAAGTGGAAGTGAAAGTGGCTTACTCGTGTCTGACTCTTTGCGACCCCACAGGCTATACGGTCCGTGGGATTCTCCAGGCCAGAATACTAGAGTGGGTAGCCTTTCCCTCCTCCAGGGGATCTCCCCAACCCAGGGATCAAACTCAGTTCTGCCACATTGCAGGCGGATTCTTTACCAGCTGAGCCAGCAGGGAAGCCCTTTTAACTATGAAGTTCTGGTCTAACCACACGTGATGAATGCTCTCACAGTGGGCATGCAGCTTGAATTCACTCCTTCAGTTTCTGGCTGTGGGTTTTGCATGAAGAGGTAAATGGAAGACTCACTGGTAAATAAAATTTGAATTTGTTTGGTGGTTGTATTCCTACTTAGACGCTCACAAGAAGCATGTGTTTTTTTGTTAGAGTGACATGGGTATGATGTCAAGTAGGTGTCTGTCTCTTGCACCGCCTTGTTGGAGGTTGTTCTTCCTTACTTTGTGGTAAATGCAGCTATTTAACCCTCACACCTCCACAAATCTATACAAAGCAGCCCTTTCCTTAAAATCCATTATTTAGAATATCCAGAACCTGGGAAACAAGCCATTCATTAATGTCTGAATAGTGACATTATGAGTAAAATGCCAGTGGTTTTACTTCCCTGGTGGCTCAGACGGTAAAAAGTCAGCGTGCAATGCGGAAAACCTGGGTTCAGTCCCTGGGTTGAGAAGATCCCCTGGAGATGGAAATAGCAACCCACTCCAATATTCTTGCCTGCAAAATCCCATGGATGGAGGAGCCTGGTAGGCTATAGTCCATGGGGTCGCAAAGAGTCAGACACGACCGAGCTACTAACACACACACACGAGTAAAAAACACAGATTAACACAGATCAGTTTTCTGGGACTATTAACTATATATCAACAAGTAGAGATTGTAAGTAGAATTAGGAAACAAATACATATTTTTCAAATTACACTGGTTCCATATTACCTATGAGAGAGCTAGATAAAGCAGTTATTTCTGTTGCTTTGTGACTCACATACCAAATGTCCAGCTAACAGTATCCATATAAATCCACATTTCTGCATAGAAGTCCAATACCCGTTACCCTCAAAACGTCTGTAGTAAGATGTTCTTTTTTCCAAACCTGATCTTTCAAATCTTTTTGAACCTCCTTAAGCTAAATGCCTTCAAAGGTCAATTTTAGACAGACGCATTCTTCAAGGTGTGACCAGTCAACAGTGAACCAACTATTTCCATTGCCATAATTTTTATGATGAACATTTAAAACTGGTTCAAAATACCATTCAAGTAGAAACCCTGCCTCTTTTGTATGCGCTCCTCATTTTGAAAGGTTGTTGTTGAATCACAACGCCGGAATTCTTGGCCCCTGGAGGAGAAGAATTCAATCTGGGGCCAGAGATGAGGCTTGATCACTCAGAGCTTTTGTGTAATAAAGTTTTATTAAAGTATAAAGGAAATAGAGAAAGCTTCTGACATAGGCATCAGAAGGGGGTAGAAAGAGTACCCGCTTGTTAGTTTTAGCAATGAGTTTATACATTCTCCAACTAATCCAAAGAAGGTCTGGAGGTTGAAAGACCTCACCAGACCTACTCCCATAATTTACATTTGAAGATAACAGAATTAGCCAGAAAGTTTAATCCAGAGACTGTCCTCAGGCAGAATACATAATATACTGCTGTTATATAATCCTTGTAAAGAGAAGGTTTAATCCAGAGACTGTCCTCAGGCAGAATACATTGTTGTTATATAATCCTAAGGAATGTAGAGAATTAAGTTTGTTGTTTCTTCCTCCTTGAGAATTCCAGACCCCTCTCTCCTTGGGGACCCCTAGACTTCTTATCAACCTGCCTAGGAAATGACTCTCAATTTTACCAGAATTTATATTATGCTTTATAAGAGTGGAATGCTGAATTTTATTTCCCTGATGGTTAAAAATAAGTTATGATTAGAGACCTTACTGAGTGCTTTCCCTGTATAAGGTCCCACTGGGATGCTTACATACATACGTTCATTTAATCCCCACAAAGCCCTATTGGGCTGGATGTTGCCATTCTTCCAGTTTGGAGATGAAGCAGTTGAGGCTCACAGAAGTTAACTAAACTGCACATGGTATCGCAGCTGCTATGTAACAGCACTGGTATTTATTCAGCTAGCTGTGGCTCTAGCAGTGTGCTCTTAATCACTAGTTCAGCTCAGTTCAGTCACTCAGTCATGTCCAGCTCCTTGTGACCCCATGAATCGCAGCACGCCACCAGGCCTCCCCGTCCACCATCAGCTCCTGGGGTTCACCCAGCTCACTCATGCGCATCGAGCCAGTGATGCCATCCAGCCGTCTCATCCTCTGTCGTCCCCTTCTGTCCTCATCACTAGATAGCATACTAAAAAGCAGAGACATTACTTTGACAACAAAGGTCCTTCTAGTCAAAGGTATGGTTTTTCCAGTGGTCATGTATGGACATGAGAGTTGGACCATAAAGAAAGCTGAGCACCAAAGAATTGATGCTTTTGAACTGTGGTGTTGGANTAGTTTGCATTCCCACCAACAGTGTAAGAGGGTTCCCTTTTCCACACCCTCTCCAGCATTTATTGTTTGTAGACTTTTAGATAGCAGCCATTCTGACTGGCGTGAAATGGTACCTCATTGTGGTTTTGATTTGCATTTCTCTGATAATGAGTGATGTTGAGCATCTTTTCATGTGTTTGTTAGCCATCTGTATGTCTTCTTTGGAGAAATGTCTATTTAGTTCTTTGGCTCATTTTTTGATTGGGTGGTTTATTTTTCTGGAATTGAGCTGTAGGAGTTGCTTGTATATTTTTGAGATTAATTCTTTGTCGGTTGCCTCATTTGCTATTATTTTCTCCCATTCTGAGGCTGTTTTTTCACCTTGTTTATGTTTTCCTTCATTGTGCAAAAGCTTTTAAGTTTATTAGGTCCCATTTGTTTATTTTTGCTTTTATTTTCATTACTCTGGGAGGTGGGTCATAGAGGATCCTGCTGTGATTTATGTCAGTGTTTTGCCTATGTTTTCCTCTAGGAGTTTTATAGTTTCTGGTCTTATGTTTAGATCTTTAATCCATTTTGAGTTTATTTTTTATTGGTTTTTAAAAATTGTTTCTTAAAGATAGGAGGAAATGTAGAGAATTGTTTATTTCAACCTTTTATCAAATGGGTGTTAGAACTAGGTAACAGCCTTAAGTTAGTGTAAACAGCTGAGTCACTTCCGACTCTTTGCACCTCCATGGACTACAGGCCCACCAGGCTCCTCTGTCCATGGAATTCTCCAGGCAAGAATACTGGAATGGGTTGCCATTCTCTTCTTCAGGGATCTTCCCAACCCAGGCATCGAACATGGGTCTCCTACATTGCAGGATTCTTCACCATCTGAGCCACCAAAGCCTTCAGTGATACAGTAAACTATCTAAAGGATTTTATTTTTCTTCTCAGTGTTTTTAACATCCAAATTGCTTTTGTTTAATATAATTTATTTTGTTTGGAAAAAAATAAGGCAAAAGACCTTTCTTTAAAAGTTTCTTCTAAGAAAGTGCCAACATAATTAGCCACTTAGAGGATTTATTATACAGTGAAATTTTTTTCCCACCCATAAAACAGAATAAAAAGACTGCTACAAGATGAATTCAAATTTCTTGTAAAAATGAGTAACATAGTTTAATAATGGTAAGCTCTGAAGTATATGCTGTGCCACAGTGGAAAGAGATATGAACGAGTACAAGAAAATTGTTTTTTAGATTCTAAAATACATCTAGCATACTTTCCACCAAAGACATTTGTACTTACTGCTTCTTTCTCCTGGAATTTTCCTAGTCGATCCTTTCCAATATTTTTGATATTATACTCAGGTTTCTCCCTAGTATTTCCCCTTCTGAAATTACTAACCTAACCACCATCTTATTTAATATAATACTCATCACTTTTTATTCTCATTTTTTTTTTAATTCCCAGGAAGGTTTTCACTTTATTTCCTTTAAAAAAATTTTAATTAATTTTAATTGGAGGATGATTACTTTACAGTATTGTGGTGGTTTTTGCCATACATCGACAGGGATCAGCCACAGGTGCACATGTGTCCCCTTGTCCTGAGCCCCCTTCTCCCCTCTCTTCCTGCCCCATCCCTCTGGGTTGTCCCAGAGCTCTGGCTTTGAGCGCCCTGCTTCATGCGTCAGACTTGCCCTGGCCATCTGTTTTACATGTGGTACTATACATGTTTCAGTGCTGTTCTCTTAAATCAACCCACCCTCACCTTCTCCCACAGAGTCCCAAAGTCTTTTCTTTACATCTCTTGTCTCTTTTGCTATCTTGCATGTAAGATTGTTGCTACCATCTTTCTAAATTCCATATATATGCGTTAATATACAGTATTGGTGTTTGTCTTTCTGACTTACTTCACTCTGTATAATAGGCTCCAGTTTCATCCACATCACTAGAACTGACTCATATGTGTTCCTTTTTATAGTTCACTAATATTACATTGTGTATATGTGCCACAACTTCCTTATCGATTGGTCTGCCTGTGGACATCTAGATTGCTTCCATGTCCTATTTATTGTAAACAGTCCTGCAATGAACATTGGGGTACATATATCTCCTTCAGTTCTGGTTTCCTCAGTGTGTATGACCATAACTCTATTTTATTTTATTTTATTGCACTTTTTCCTGCCTGTCATTATCTTAATATATTTGTTTGTTCTTCACTTGTTTTGTTATCTCTGTTAGAACATAAGCTAAGAGTACAGGCCCAGTATTTTGTTCTTTGCTTCACTTCTGAATCTTTTTTTATCTACCATAGGTTTTGCTTATGGATTAAAGACTTAAAACATAAGACCTAAGCCATAAAACCCCTAAAGAAAACACATAGTTTATAAGCTCCTTGACATCATTCTTGGCAGTCTGCTAAAAAGAACTCACCAGAGAAAATGTCCCAGAGTGTTTAATAAAACTGAGACACTAAGAATACTTTATAGGAAGTACTTTAAGACATTGGGTCAACCATTTAAAAGATGTATCTTTTAAAGTATTTGTTTCATACAAAAAAATTTTCCACTGGGTGCTAGCCTTGGTTTCTAATTTCTAATCGATTTGTGATTGTGACTGGGCAGATTATCTAACCTGTTTGAGAGGTGCGTTTCACATTTGCCTAGAATAAAGAATGCTGATTTTTTTCAACCCCAGAATTAGAGGATTCTGTAAAATATATCTTTGATTCTAAGATATCTGCTTTAACTTACTAAAGGTAAAATGCCTCTTAAATCTATTTAAAGTGATATTTGTTCTTATTTCATGTATGTAACTTTTATTAATCAATGTTTTCTATTAATCAATAATGCCTCTATTTTAGGAGAAATATGAGTTATCTTTTTTAGTGGTGTGTGTTTAAAAGTAACATTTAACAATTTCAGAGTAAAATTTAGTTGCGGAGTTCCACGTTTTGCATGCACATGTACTTTCTATGATGTTTATAAATGTCTCTGCCTAGATAGTATTTTAATTGTTTTTCTAGGTGGATGGTGATTATTTGGGGTTATATTTCACTTAGTTTTATAGGCTAATAAAATTAATTAGTATTATATGAATGTGTGTCAGCTAATTATAAAAAAGTTGATCAGAGGTGTCCTTATAATCATGGGGGGAATCCTTAACATTTTTGTATATATTGTGTATATATAATTAATAAAGTTGATATATTATTTTAAGTTCCATTTTGATAATATTTAAAATACATACTCTAAATGTAAATAGTCCTTTTAAGTCATTATAAAGTGTTGTACATTGTAGTTATTTTGTATTTATAGCTGTCTCTTATACACATCTTCCAGTTNAAAGTTGATATATTATTTTAAGTTCCATTTTGATAATATTTAAAATACATACTCTAAATGTAAATAGTCCTTTTAAGTCATTATAAAGTGTTGTACATTGTAGTTATTTTGTATTTATAGTTTACTCAGGAATAATTTTGGAGAAGGCAATGGCACCCCTACTCCAGTACTCTTGCCTGGAAAATCCCATGGATGAAGGAGCCTGGTGGGCTGCAGTCTGTGGGGTCGCTAAAAGTCGGACATGACTGAACGACTTCACTTTCACTTTTCCCTTTCATGCATTGGAGAAGGAAATGGCAACCCACTCCACTGTTCTTGCCTGGAGAATCCCAGGGACAGGGGGAGCCTAGTGGGCTGCAGTCTGTGGGGTTGCACAGAGTCAGACACGTCTGAAGCGACTTAGCAGCAGCAGCAGCTGCCTAGAGAACTTGTGATAATACAAATAAGACACTCTTTTTTTAAAAATAATTGATCAACTATTAACAGAATATATACTTGAAACATGTATTTTATGGAACAATATTGCTCTTGAATTAAGACTAAGAAATTGATGTGGTAAAAAAAACAACAACTAGAAATAGCTTTGCTTATAAACTTTGGATCTAATTTTGGCTTTGCCACCAACTTTGGTCAAGTTCCTTCTTTTCTGTTAATTTTTTTGATTAGAATTAAATTATCTGCCCTCTAATTTTAAGACCCAATGCTGTAATAAAGCTCTTCATAGATTATATGTTCTCAAGATCTTTGAAAATTTTGAAGACTTGTGCAAATGCATGATTTGGCCCTGTTTATAGCTCTAAAATATTCTCCATTTTTCCCTCCCCACTTTTTTTAGTGAAAAAAGAAAAAAAAAAAGAGAGAATACTCTCCTACCCAAAATAACACTGCATGTCACATTTTATAAATATCTTCTACTGAAGCTAATAATGGAACATTATATGTAAGATCTTATTATGGCTTTAAAACTTATATTGGAGTTTTAATATTAAACTTTTAATTTTGAGATAATAGATTCACATTCAGTTTTAAGAAATTATACAGAGAGATCCTTGGCACCCTCAACCCATTTTCCCCAGTGGTAAATCTTACAAAATTGTAGTTCAACATACTGAAACTAGCAAAATCAAGGTCCAGAACCAAGGTTTACCACAAAGACCCCTCTAGTTACCCTTTCAGAGGCATACCCACTGCCTCAGCTCCCACCCTTCATCTGCTCTACGCCCAGCAACTAGTCTTTTCCATTTCTACGGTTTTTTCAGCTCAAGAATTGTGTATAAACAGAAACATACAATATGAAATCTTTGGGGATTTTTTTTCCCATCTCACCATAATTTCCCGGAGCAGTTGAAGTTCCATCTGTCAGTATTTGTCCATTTTTATGGCAGAATAGTATTTCATTGCACCAGTTAATCACTCATCTACTGAAAAACATCTGGATTGTTTCCAGTTTGAGACTGTCA
This sequence comes from Raphicerus campestris, assembly GCA_006410735.1. Classification (NCBI taxonomy): domain Eukaryota; kingdom Metazoa; phylum Chordata; class Mammalia; order Artiodactyla; family Bovidae; genus Raphicerus; species Raphicerus campestris. Next base: position 13,736 of record SJYW01015765.1, read on the forward strand.
TATAAAACTGCTAAAAACATATGTGTACAGATTTTTTGTGTGCGAACACAAGTTTTCATTTCTGTGAGGTAAATGCCTAAGAATACAGTTGCTGAGTCATAATAATTGGATGATTAGTTTTACTAGGTACTGCCAAATTGTTTGCCAGAGTGGCTGTACNTTCATTGCACCAGTTAATCACTCATCTACTGAAAAACATCCGGATTGTTTCCAGTTTGAGACTGTCATATAAAACTGCTAAAAACATATGCGTACAGATTTTTTGTGTGTGAACACAAGTTTTCATTTCTGTGAGGTAGATGCCGAAGAATACAGTTGCTGAGTCATAATAATTGGATGATTAGTTTTACTAGGTACTGCCAAATTGTTTGCCAGAGTGGCTGTACTGCTCTTCACTCCAGTCAGTAATGTATGAGTGATCCAGATGCTGATGACCAAGATGTAGTTTCTTTGCAGCTTTTCCTACAATGAGTGCTGCTATTGTTTTGTTGGTTTGTTTTAGGCATTCTAATAGGTGTGTAATGGCATTGNACTGCTCTTCACTCCAGTCAGTAATGTATGAGTGATCCAGATGCTGATGACCAAGATGTAGTTTCTTTGCAGCTTTTCCTACAATGAGTGCTGCTATTGTTTTGTTGGTTTGTTTTAGGCATTCTAATAGGTGTGTAATGGCATTGCTTTATGACTTTCATCTGCATTTCACTAATGACTAATGATGCAGAACATTTTTCTGGTGCTTGTTTTCCACATATTTCCTCTTTGTTGAATGATTGCTCCATTTTATTATTAGATTATTTATTGCTTATGTTGAATTTTTAAGAGTTCTTCATAGATAGTCATCCTTTATTAGATATGCACTTCACAGATATTTTTCTCACAGTTCTATAACTTGTCTTTTCATCCTATCACCAGGCCTTTTGCAGAGAAAGTTTTGAATTTTGAATGAAGTCCAGTTTATGAAACTTTCTTCGTATGAATTGTGTTTTTGATGTGAAGTTTAAGAACTCTTTGACTGTTCCTTTATTCTGAAGATTTTCTCCTATATTTATTTTTCTAAAAGCTTTATAGTTTAGGTTTTACATTAAGGTCCATGGCCCCTTTTGAGTTAAGCTTTGTGAAGTGTAGTTTGAAATTTCCTTCTTTTTTTTTTTTTTTTTTTTTGGCCAATGG
>SJYW01015767.1:0-15574 GCA_006410735.1 Raphicerus campestris
GCAGAGGCTTCCGGGGCGTCGGAAGCAACATCCCTTTCCTGGGAGGTGGGGGTGGGGAGGAGGAAAGTTGCGTGAGCTCCCAGGGGGCGGGGGGCCGCTTGTCCCCGCCACCTCCTAGCGCTCCGCCGCCCCCAGGTGAGGACTGCTGGGTGGTAAGGTTTGGCCTTTCCGGCTTTCATTCCTGCAGGGAAGCCCCTAAGCCCGTGGAGATCTGAAAGACTCTGGATCTGGTTGGGGGTTAAGTGTGAGGACTTCTTTATTCCAGCGCACTTCCCCGAAAATTCGACAAGCTTTGGGCTGAGGCAAAGGCCCAACGACCCAAAAGACTTAGTTGTGAATCATTCTTTCCTTTTTGGTAAGGTACTCTTTGGAGTTTGAAGCCTGAGCAAGATAGCCTGTGTTCTTAACTTGAATATACTAGAAATATAATGTCAAATACGTCTACACACTTATTTTTGAATTTCTACATATTTTACATTCTAGTCTTACTTATATAATGCCATTACAATTGTCTGTTGACTTAAAAAAAAAAGGACATGGAAAACTGTATAAAGACCAGCAAAGGGAATATTATATAATGAACTCCCATGTATTCATCTTTCAGACTCAACAGTTACTAACTCTTAACCAAATTTTTCTCATCTCTGCACTTTCCATTCCACCGACCTTAAAGTTGGAGAATCACTGACATTATTGCATCAATATTTCAATATGTATTTGTCGAAGGCATAGGTTCTTTAAAAAAAAGCATAATTTATCAGTTAAAATAATTAACTCCTTGCTATCAGGTATTCATCGGCAGACTTTCAGCTTGTCACAGTGAATGCTTATGGTTCTAGGACCATTTTTACCATGCGTTTTTTTGGTGTGGACCTAAAGTAGTCCAAGTCTAGGTTTTTGGTTTAGCCTTTAGTCAGCATTTTTAGGTAATTACCATGCTAGTGTATCCAAAACACATTAGCTTTGTTGGTGTATATGTAAATGTAGGTCTGTAGATTAGGGCTGTACATTCAAGGAGGAATGAAAAGAAATGATTTATTTTGTGTTTCTTGTAGCTGCCGAATACACTTAGTTTCTTTAGATTATGCTTAACAAGAAAGACAGGATTCTTTAGTGTAAATCTACAGTAAGAGGGGAAATAGATATCCCTCAGAAAAAAGTTTTTTTGACATATTAAAAGGTCTTCAGACAAATTAGAAACAGTTTTCTCTTAAAAGTAGATGGGTATAATGACTAAATTAAGTATTATTTTGTCCAATTAGAATTGGCTTCTAACCAAAATACGAGAGGGCAAATTCCTCTGTTGAATACATAGGGATTCCCTATAAACTGGGAGGATTAAGTTAATAAAGGGAAACATTTAAACTGATACATAAAAACATTAAAAAAATAGGTCAAAATATCACTCTGATTGTATTGTAAATTTCAAGAGTATGAAGTTTTTTTCAAGCCTGTAGGCAATTGTTCACTTTTTTTCCTGGTTGTATTTAATTTATTGATATTTAAACTTTAGAAGGTCAGTGTGAGTAATGGATAAGGACTGATAATGTTTCAAAAGTACCTTGTTTGACTATTTACTGGCCTGAAATTTTCTTTGTCCTAGTACTTAGCATGTAGACAAATCATTTTATCCTGTCTTAAATCAGAGAGGAACATAAATTCACTTTCTTTTTTCTTTTAATAATCCGTGGACCAGTCAGTGTAATATGCTGGAGTTCACTAGCTTCAGAAAATGTAATTCAGCAAATGAGCACAGGACTGTGAGGACAAGGAAGGGAGAAAGAATGAGTATGGTTTCTTGCACTAAGCGAAATGACCAAGTACGGAATATTTTTCAAGTCATAGTTTTTATTATGTTAGATAGACCAAAACTCAGGATCTTTGAGGTTGGATTAAAAGTAGCAGGTTCTAATATGTGAGAAAATAGCACCAGTTTTCTGACTTTGCACCCCTCATATGAGTAAGTGCTCTGAAATTTCAAAGAACTATATTTAGTCAATTTGACATCTCTAAGATCCTGAAAAAAATTAACATTTTATGCTTAATATTTTGCATTAAGGGTAATTAGTCTATTCAGATTATTTTTTATGGTAAAATTGATAGAATAGTGAGTAGATGCATTTGAAACTTTTTTTAAAAAGCAATGTTGTTAGGCTTTCTTGTTCTGAAAATAGCCTATGAATATGTACTCGTAAAAAAGATTGATGTAAGTATATAGGATAAAAAATAAGCCTCTCTATACTCCCTCTCATTTTTTTAACTGTTTTTAAAGATTTGTATCTTGAATGTGGAAAAGCTGAAAGGGGAGAATCCCTATTTTCTTCTTTTTATATTCAGTATTAGCACTTGTTAAATATTTGATGATTATATATTTTCTTACTTTTTGTTTTCCCCACAGAGAATATGAAACAGGTGTCAAAATGACATCCAGATTTGGGAAAACATATAGTAGGAAAGGAGGAAATGGAAGTTCAAAATTTGATGAAGTCTTTTCCAACAAACGGACCACCCTTAGCACAAAGTGGGGAGAAACCACATTTATGGCTAAATTAGGACAGAAGAGGCCCAATTTCAAACCAGATATCCAAGAAGTTCCGAAGAAACCTAAGATAGAAGAAGAAAATACTGGAGATCCTTTTGGATTTGATAGTGATGATGAATCTCTGCCAGTTTCTTCAAAGAATTTAGCTAAAGGTTCCTCTTACACGGAATCTAGTGAAGCTGCTCAGTTGGAAGACGTCACTTCTGTACTTGAAGCTAATAGCAAAATTAGTCATGTGATGGGTGAAGACAGTGTTGTATCTGATAAATGCTTACGTTTGGAGGATTCTTTGCTTGGGAAAGAAAAGAGCACAAACCGTGTCTTAGAAGATGATGCAAGCAGAAGTAGCTGTGCTAAGTTAATGACTTCAGGTAAGTTTTGATTTTCCTTTTTTTCCTTCTTCACAATGATTTTCTTTATTCTGAGCCAGGAGAGTTTTGTGTAATTTAGTCAAATAATTTTGACTTAGATTCTGAAATATTACAGCTCTTAATTTTTCTTTCTGCATTTATAATTAATGGGGACCAAAGATACTTTTGTAGAAGAGATTTAAGAAATTCAAGAAACCAATTAGGAGTTGAAATTTTACTTAACTTGGGAATTTCCAGACTGCACATTTTGGGAATGATCTTTCATTTGTCCTTATTCCAGTTCTTGTTAAGAAACATCTCTTTTTGTTGTGTTAGGATTGCACAGTATCTCACTTCTATTACTGTGGAGGATTTGGATGGTTACTGATAATGAAAATGAGATGGGCATTTACAATAAGGTTTAAGTTGAAGGGTGTTAGATTGTCTTCCAAAACTAGAAAGATTAAGGAGGTATTAAGTGGAAATGTAGAATTGAACTTGACTGCAAATCGAAATTAGTTGGGGGCTTGCTGCCAGTAGTAATTTGTATTAATAGATTTTCATCTACAAAACCAGTTGCATTTATAAAATGTTAGCTTGTAAATCTGGCATCTAGTGTTTATCCCTAAAACAATATATTTTACTTGTTTTTGTAAAGGATATGAGACTTACAGTAATAAATGATTTTTAAAAAGTGCAATCAATTAAAAGACTGTAGAGCTTAGATTGGAGATGGCAAGGGAGATAGCTTGTGGACTTTATCAGTATAGGGCTGAGCAGTAAGGCTTACACTTTGTTCTAAAACAAACCTTAGTTTTTGACTTCTTGGGAAAATTTAGTGATAATAAAAGGTTACGTAGTGCTCATATTTTAAAAAGATGTAAAGACAAAACTTCCTAGTTTTCTTGAGAGGAATTTGTCCTTTGGGGTTTTTCTAGAAGACACCATCTTTCTATAAGGCACCTCAAATACTTTGCCTAGCATAGTTCCACAAAAAAATGCTGAACATTTTTCATTCTTTCTCACCCTTGGATGAGAGAATGAACCAGCTGTTACTGTCATTCCCTTGATCTCCTGGTTAATTCTGATTTGGCTCTTCTTTTCCTTTGCCCACATTTCTCCTGAGAGCTGTTGTTCATAACTTAAGGTTAGGTTCAATTTTTATTAAAAATGAGCAGAAAAACAGTTTCCCAGATCAGCTCTTAAAAATGTTTTCTAATCATAGAACCATTGAGCCAAAATTAACTTGAATTCACTTCTCTTAGCTTCATAGACGAGATTCAAAGAGGTTAAGTAACAGTCCAGTTTGGGTAGTGGAAAAATTGGAATGAGATTCATTTATTGATTTTTCAAAACTTTGACCACCTACTCTGTGTCCTCCACTGTTTTAGGCTCTGGAAATGCTATTCCATGTCAGTTATCTAGTGTTTCAGTCCTCAGTATGAGGCAGATGGGCTGGAAAAAGGAAGATGAGGTTAGAGAATTGGTGAAGTGGGTTAAGGCACATGGACAGAGATTTCTCAAGCACTATGTTTGGAAAAGAGAGGGGCATCACTGGCAGGCAGAGGGTATCAATAGGCTAAGTGTTTAGGTGTGGGGGAACAGGAACTTGGAAGTGAAATATTCAAAGGCAGCAGTTGCTTACACAGTCTTGCTGCTGTTAAACCTGCGCATGTCCAGACTTCCATTTGAAGCTGTTCGGTGGGAACTGGAAACAACTCTCTCTGTGAAAATGAGGTTTTAGCTTGCCAGTCTAATGTAGCTAAATTGTAGTTCTGGTGTTGATCCTGTGGGCTGACTGGGGATCCAAACTCCATTATAAGAGGTTTGTGAGGGGAAAGTGTATACTAAAATACAGAAGTCAGATGTTGGAGAACATCTTGCTCTTCTTTCTTCACAAAGCAGCCTTAGTCGGAAGGGAATGGTGTAGCATTGTGAACATTTACTTTCTCCTCTCCCTTGACCGTCCAGAGCCACCGCACCCCTGGTAGCTTGCTATAGGATAAGAAGGGAACTTTGAGGGAGACTTCGAATTCTGATGGTCTTACCCTATCCCTAACATGTAAAAGATGAACTTTTTATGTTTATGTTAATAAGTTCAGGGAATATTTCCAAACTTTATGACCTTCCCTTTTTGCCTCTAAAATTTGGGTCTCTCTCTGTGCCTAGATTTTTTTTTTTTGCATTATGTCTGTCAGTTTGTCGTTGCTTTTACTAGTATTCAGGAAGCCTTCTGATTTTAGTTGAAGTTTAGAGATTCGGACCTAAGGTTTGGATAAAAGGGGTCTCTCTAAATCTAAAGTGTTTACAAAATTTTGTTTTGAATTAGAGATCTTCTGAGAATGCTGAAATTTTGGACTTTAGACTAAAGTGCTATGTAGCCATTTAGGTCTCAGAAATTCTTTGGAGGTCATATACAGGCATTTTATTTAAGAACCCGTGAGAAACGTTATGATCATTCTGTTCAAAGTGCACAAGTTAGGTTCTTTAGTACCCTTCCAGTGGGATGTTCTTGCTCATTCATACCATTTTTTTGCTGCAGAATTATATCACATCAGTGAAAAGGACTTATCTAAGCTCAAGCTTGTATCATTTTTCCTGGCCTTAAGTTTTAAAGTGATCTCTTTATAGGGTAGTATATGGTTAACTTTTAGGTACTATTAAAATTCTTTGTTTTAAATGTTTTATACCAGATAGTGCTTTTTAAGATTGTGGCTTATTTAAAGACGAAATCTAGAGTGAGGTCATGATAGAATATAGTGGTTGCTGTTTTCCAAATGCTTGATGGGCAAGGGAACCTGTCAGGATTACTACCCATGCAAGAGTACAAACTAAATGAGAACTGCAGGGAAGGATTGAGTTGCTAAAACATCCTAATCTTAATTTAAAACACACACACACACTTTTAGTGTGAAACTTTTACACATACAAAAATAGAACATTAAAAGAACCTCATGTGCCTGTTTCCTCGCTTCAGCAGTTGTCAATATATGGCAAATCTTGCTCCATCTATTGTATACATTATTTTGTCTCCTGGATTATTTTAAAGCGGATTTAGGATATCTTACTTTATCTGTGTGTAGATACTTTAATTGAAGTTTTCATTAAAGGCAGTGAAATCTCAAACAAGTGTGAAACTTCAAAATGACTTAACAGGACCTAAAAACTTGGCCTATTGAGAGATCTTGGAGTATTCTTATAAAGTTTGGCATCCAGAACTATGTGCATTAGGGTTAAAAGAAAGCTTCTCTTGCCTTTTATATACAGCTACTCCTATTTTCCATCTTTGTGCGTTCTGCTACAAGTTTTTATTCTGGGTTCTAGAATAAAGTGTTCAAAGACTTGTATTTCTACTTGGCACACTTTCCTTGCTAGCCAGCTGGGATTCAGTCTGCATACCCTGCCAAATATTGAGATAACTATGGCATAGGCTCTTAATTTGCATGCCTGTCTTTGTAGCCAATTTTTTTTTTCTGTTTGCTTAAAACTGTACTGAGTATTTGTATAAGTTAGAGGGCTGTTATTGTCAGGAAATTAGGAACTTTGATTTAGAACTGAAGATTGTTTTTAGAAAGGGAAATGAATTGTTCTATTCCTGAAAGCTTAAAGTAGGCCAGGGACTTGTGACCTGAGAGGAGATTGTCATTTACTCATTGGATAAAGTACAGGTGATTAATGAGGATTAAAGAATTCTGCAAGTATAGCATTGTTAAGAGTTACCTACCTTCATTTAGATCTTGAATGTATTTGTCATATAGAATATACTTGTCATTCCTAAAATCAGCTTCTTTTAAGGGAAGATGGTAAGATGCCTATTGTTACTTTGTGCTAAGCTCTTCATATCAGTTGATCTTTAGTCGCAACTATTTAAGGCAGGCTTTTTCCCATTTTAGATGAGGTAAAGCATATTTCAAAGAAGTTGAATAACTTGAACTATTAAGTAGAAGATCTGAGAAACACCTAAAGTGTTCTTTTCATACAGTGCTGCTGTATTCGGATGTGAATGAACTCAATTTGATCATATTTAAAGCTTTATATTTAAAATAACAGGCTGTCACTGTACGAGTTTTCTCCTGAAGTTGGAAATAAACTTGGACAAATAACAGATTATGTGTTACCTCTTGCCTCTGTTTAAATAATTTTCTTTTTAGTAAGAATGGTGGCCAAACCATTTATAAATACTGAAGAAAGCCGACCTTAATTTTTGCTAATAGATACCCTCTGTTTGCTAATTTCTAAAGATTCTGTATGGAAATTTAACAATATGCAAATTCTGAGAGAGACACTGTAGTTTCAAGTAAATAGATGTGTTTTAAAGTAGAACTTCAGTTTCTTGTAAGAGATTTTCTTAGTGAAAGGCAGTTCATTCTCGGGGTTTAAGCAATAACACAAGTGCAGGTAATCGCTGATACAGCTTGAGTAGCAGTGAGCACACAGTGAGCACTGTGTACTCAGTGGGACATGGGCTTGGCAGGTGTATACAGCTTGTTAAAGATGTTTGAAGGAGAGAAGAAAAGGGCCAGCTAGAGATATATAAGGGCTTCTGGAAAGTTTGATTGCATAAGAGAGGACGCATAGGATGCAAAGCCCAGAGGGGGAGAGTGATCTTGGGAGAAGGGACGCTGCATTTCTTGGCTGGAAGGAAAGGGGGGTGAAAATGTGAGTTTAATGGGAGGACGGAAGATAAGGTTGTTTATGAAACAAAACTGCTCCCTCCCCCCCCACCCCCGCCATCCTTTCTTTTTATAAAGTGACAAAGGAAGTCATCTCTGAAAGAGAGAAAGGAAAAAGGATGTGTGTGGTGACTGGAGGGGCGAGGCAAAGTGTTCAAATAGATTTTGGAGAAAGTGGAAAAGGAAAGAGCTGTCTAGAGAGAGTAGAATTTCTGGACATTATTGATGCCTTAGTTGAAGTTTATTATCACCGAAAACTCTTTTGAATGTGTTTTCCCCTCTCCTTTAGTAGGCCCTATTGGCCAGAATCTGTCCAAAATAGAGAATATTGGCTAGAATAATGAGAATTAGGCTGGATTGGCATTTTGTCTGACTAGATATGGAATGAACAGATAGAGAAGAAAGATAATTTAGGTTATTGACCAGAGAGTGATTGAAATGATGAACTGTGCACTTTAAACTTGACAAACTGGACAGGGGTGGGTGGATAGAAAGAGAAAAGAGCTCAGTATACTGAGTCTCAATAGAAGTCGAGGATAGGATTCCTGAGACAAGGTGCTCAGTTGGTAGTAATTATGGATTGTCTTATTCTGATATTTAAGAGCTGAAGCATTTTAGGATATGAGAAGTTCTTGGATGAAATTGTGAACACGTGACTAAGATACAGTGTAGAAGACGTGATGGGAGAATAAGGAGCTGGGAGGTGAGGGGGTTGGAATTTGGTGGAGTTCAGGGTGACAGCAGAAGTGGCAGGGCAGGGTGAAGATAGATCAGGTTTAAAACCCTTAGATAAACGAAGAATAAGAGGCTGATAGACAACAGGTAAGAGGAATAGTATAGGGCAGCTAGATAGGAGGCACATGCCTCAGAGGAATGGACTTCTTATAAGAGAGGGGCNTTTTCTAATCATAGAACCATTGAGCCAAAATTAACTTGAATTCACTTCTCTTAGCTTCATAGACGAGATTCAAAGAGGTTAAGTAACAGTCCAGTTTGGGTAGTGGAAAAATTGGAATGAGATTCATTTATTGATTTTTCAAAACTTTGACCACCTACTCTGTGTCCTCCACTGTTTCAGGCTCTGGAAATGCTATTCCATGTCAGTTATCTAGTGTTTCAGTCCTCAGTATGAGGCAGATGGGCTGGAAAAAGGAAGATGAGGTTAGAGAATTGGCAAAGTGGGTTAAGGCACATGGACAGAGATTTCTCAAGCACTATGTTTGGAAAAGAGAGGGGCATTACTGGCAGGCAGAGGGTATCAATAGGCTAAGTGTTTAGGTGTGGGGGAACAGGAACTTGGAAGTGAAATATTCAAAGGCAGCAGTTGCTTACACAGTCTTGCTGCTGTTAAACCTGCGCATGTCCAGACTTCCATTTGAAGCTGTTCGGTGGGAACTGGAAACAACTCTTTCTGTGAAAATGAGGTTTTAGCTTGCCAGTCTAATGTAGCTAAATTGTAGTTCTGGTGTTGATCCTGTGGGCTGACTGGGGATCCAAACTCCATTATAAGAGGTTTGTGAGGGGAAAGTGTATACTAAAATACAGAAATCAGATGTTGGAGAACATCTTGCTTTTCTTAGTTCACAAAGCAGCCTTAGTCGGAAGGGAATGGTGTAGCATTGTGAATATTTACTTTCTCCTCTCCCTTGACCATCCAGAGCCACCGCACCCCTGGTAGCTTGCTATAGGATAAGAAGGGAACTTTGAGGGAGACTTCGAATTCTGATGGTCTTACCCTATCCCTAACATGTAAAAGATGAACTTTTTATGTTTATGTTAATAAGTTCAGGGAATATTTCCAAACTTTATGACCTTCCCTTTTTGCCTCTAAAATTTGGGTCTCTCTCTGTGCCTAGATTTTTTTTTTTTGCATTATGTCTGTCAGTTTGTCGTTGCTTTTACTAGTATTCAGGAAGCCTTCTGATTTTAGTTGAAGTTTAGAGATTCGGACCTAAGGTTTGGATAAAAGGGGTCTCTCTAAATCTAAAGTGTTTACAAAATTTTGTTTTGAATTAGAGATCTTCTGAGAATGCTGAAATTTTGGACTTTAGACTAAAGTGCTATGTAGCCATTTAGGTCTCAGAAATTCTTTGGAGGTCATATACAGGCATTTTATTTAAGAACCCGTGAGAAACGTTATGATCATTCTGTTCAAAGTGCACAAGTTAGGTTCTTTAGTACCCTTCCAGTGGGATGTTCTTGCTCATTCATACCATTTTTTTGCTGCAGAATTATATCACATCAGTGAAAAGGACTTATCTAAGCTCAAGCTTGTATCATTTTTCCTGGCCTTAAGTTTTAAAGTGATCTCTTTATAGGGTAGTATATGGTTAACTTTTAGGTACTATTAAAATTCTTTGTTTTAAATGTTTTATACCAGATAGTGCTTTTTAAGATTGTGGCTTATTTAAAGACGAAATCTAGAGTGAGGTCATGATAGAATATAGTGGTTGCTGTTTTCCAAATGCTTGATGGGCAAGGGAACCTGTCAGGATTACTACCCATGCAAGAGTACAAACTAAATGAGAACTGCAGGGAAGGATTGAGTTGCTAAAACATCCTAATCTTAATTTAAAACACACACACACACTTTTAGTGTGGAACTTTTACACATACAAAAATAGAACATTAAAAGAACCTCATGTGCCTGTTTCCTCGCTTCAGCAGTTGTCAATATATGGCAAATCTTGCTCCATCTATTGTATACATTATTTTGTCTCCTGGATTATTTTAAAGCGGATTTAGGATATCTTACTTTATCTGTGTGTAGATACTTTAATTGAAGTTTTCATTAAAGGCAGTGAAATCTCAAACAAGTGTGAAACTTCAAAATGACTTAACAGGACCTAAAAACTTGGCCTATTGAGAGATCTTGGAGTATTCTTATAAAGTTTGGCATCCAGAACTATGTGCATTAGGGGTAAAAGAAAGCTTCTCTTGCCTTTTATATACAGCTACTCCTATTTTCCATCTTTGTGCGTTCTGCTACAAGTTTTTATTCTGGGTTCTAGAATAAAGTGTTCAAAGACTTGTATTTCTACTTGGCACACTTTCCTTGCTAGCCAGCTGGGATTCAGTCTGCATACCCTGCCAAATATTGAGATAACTATGGCATAGGCTCTTAATTTGCATGCCTGTCTTTGTAGCCAATTTTTTTTTTCTGTTTGCTTAAAACTGTACTGAGTATTTGTATAAGTTAGAGGGCTGTTATTGTCAGGAAATTAGGAACTTTGATTTAGAACTGAAGATTGTTTTTAGAAAGGGAAATGAATTGTTCTATTCCTGAAAGCTTAAAGTAGGCCAGGGACTTGTGACCTGAGAGGAGATTGTCATTTACTCATTGGATAAAGTACAGGTGATTAATGAGGATTAAAGAATTCTGCAAGTATAGCATTGTTAAGAGTTACCTACCTTCATTTAGATCTTGAATGTATTTGTCATATAGAATATACTTGTCATTCCTAAAATCAGCTTCTTTTAAGGGAAGATGGTAAGATGCCTATTGTTACTTTGTGCTAAGCTCTTCATATCAGTTGATCTTTAGTCGCAACTATTTAAGGCAGGCTTTTTCCCATTTTAGATGAGGTAAAGCATATTTCAAAGAAGTTGAATAACTTGAACTATTAAGTAGAAGATCTGAGAAACACCTAAAGTGTTCTTTTCATACAGTGCTGCTGTATTCGGATGTGAATGAACTCAATTTGATCATATTTAAAGCTTTATATTTAAAATAACAGGCTGTCACTGTACGAGTTTTCTCCTGAAGTTGGAAATAAACTTGGACAAATAACAGATTATGTGTTACCTCTTGCCTCTGTTTAAATAATTTTCTTTTTAGTAAGAATGGTGGCCAAACCATTTATAAATACTGAAGAAAGCTGACCTTAATTTTTGCTAATAGGTACCCTCTGTTTGCTAATTTCTAAAGATTCTGTATGGAAATTTAACAATATGCAAATTCTGAGAGAGACACTGTAGTTTCAAGTAAATAGATGTGTTTTAAAGTAGAACTTCAGTTTCTTGTAAGAGATTTTCTTAGTGAAAGGCAGTTCATTCTCGGGGTTTAAGCAATAACACAAGTGCAGGTAATCGCTGATACAGCTTGAGTAGCAGTGAGCACACAGTGAGCACTGTGTACTCAGTGGGACATGGGCTTGGCAGGTGTATACAGCTTGTTAAAGATGTTTGAAGGAGAGAAGAAAAGGGCCAGCTAGAGATAAATAAGGGCTTCTGGAAAGTTTGATTGCATAAGAGAGGACGCATAGGATGCAAAGCCCAGAGGGGGAGAGTGATCTTGGGAGAAGGGACGCTGCATTTCTTGGCTGGAAGGAAAGGGGGGTGAAAATGTGAGTTTAATGGGAGGACGGAAGATAAGGTTGTTTATGAAACAAAACTGCTCCCTCCCCCCCCACCCCCGCCATCCTTTCTTTTTATAAAGTGACAAAGGAAGTCATCTCTGAAAGAGAGAAAGGAAAAAGGATGTGTGTGGTGACTGGAGGGGCGAGGCAAAGTGTTCAAATAGATTTTGGAGAAAGTGGAAAAGGAAAGAGCTGTCTAGAGAGAGTAGAATTTCTGGACATTATTGATGCCTTAGTTGAAGTTTATTATCACCGAAAACTCTTTTGAATGTGTTTTCCCCTCTCCTTTAGTAGGCCCTATTGGCCAGAATCTGTCCAAAATAGAGAATATTGGCTAGAATAATGAGAATTAGGCTGGATTGGCATTTTGTCTGACTAGATATGGAATGAACAGATAGAGAAGAAAGATAATTTAGGTTATTGACCAGAGAGTGATTGAAATGATGAACTGTGCACTTTAAACTTGACAAACTGGACAGGGGTGGGTGGATAGAAAGAGAAAAGAGCTCAGTATACTGAGTCTCAATAGAAGTCGAGGATAGGATTCCTGAGACAAGGTGCTCAGTTGGTAGTAATTATGGATTGTCTTATTCTGATATTTAAGAGCTGAAGCATTTTAGGATATGAGAAGTTCTTGGATGAAATTGTGAACACGTGACTAAGATACAGTGTAGAAGACGTGATGGGAGAATAAGGAGCTGGGAGGTGAGGGGGTTGGAATTTGGTGGAGTTCAGGGTGACAGCAGAAGTGGCAGGGCAGGGTGAAGATAGATCAGGTTTAAAACCCTTAGATAAACGAAGAATAAGAGGCTGATAGACAACAGGTAAGAGGAATAGTATAGGGCAGCTAGATAGGAGGCACATGCCTCAGAGGAATGGACTTCTTATAAGAGAGGGGCATAAAAGGCTCTGGAGAGCCAACATGTGAGTAACTGCAAACCACCTTTCTCTGAGATGCTGGAAGGGGCTGCATGAGAAGTGGCATTCTTAGTCTGGTTTCAGTTAGGGCTTCCCTGGTGGCTCAGATGGTTAAGCATCTGCCTGCAGTGCGGGAGACCGGGGTTCGATCCCTGGGTTGGGAAGAGCCCGTGGAGAAGGAAATGGCAACCCACTCTAGTACTCTTGCCTGGAAAATTCCATGGACAGAGGAGCCAGGTAGGCTACAGTCCATGGGGTCGCAAAGAGTCGGACACGACTGAGCGACTTCACTTACTTCAGTTAGGGCAAGGAAGCGGTAGAGGGCATGAGCCCCAGGTGTCTGTGAGTGTGCTAATCACTGAGGGTTGGATACTCTGGACTTAAAAGCTGTGGGGTGGTGGGGGGCAGTGGATTGTTGAATAGAAGAGGAGAAAGGAGTATGGGTACGTTTTGAGTGTTACGTACAGGAGGAGGTAGATGGCAAGTTTGCACTTTGATTTGTCCGCCAGGGTCCCAACTAGAAACATGGCATGCCCTGGTTAGGCTCTTAACAGGAGATTTATTTTTAGAATGCCTAATTACAAAGGTGTGTGAGGAATGTTAGGGAAAGCCTAACCTGGGCTAGCTGCATTTGCTCTTCTGTGGTGGGTCCCTCTTCCACCTCCAGCCCTGGCATCCGCTGATCAGTCTTCTGGCCCTGAGGGTTTGTTTTTTCCAATATTTCCTATATACAAAGAGTCATTCAGTGTAGCAATTTCAGCCTGGCTTTTCATTTAGCATAATACTTCTAAAGCGCATTCCATATTGTATGAGTGTTTTTATGGTTGAGGAGTATTCCATTGCATATACCATAATCTATTCACTATTTGAGAGACGTTTTGACATGGGCATGTGGGGTCTTAGTTCCCCAGCCACAGGTCCAACCCATGACCCCGCATTGGAAGCATGGAGTCACATTAATAAAATGAGAGGAAGTTTTTCTTTAACAACCAGAAGATTTACAGCACCCTTTTTCTTTTTTTGAAATTTTATTTATTTATTTATTTATTTGGCCATGTGGCATGTGGGACTCCTGTGCCTTGGAAGTGTGGAGTCTTAACTGCTGGACTGCCAGGGAAATCCCTTGAAATTGTATTTCTGTCCCACTTCCGCTTTAGGATTTGACCCTAATGAACGTGTCTGTTAATGGGCATCTCTTCATCATTCTGTTGTACGAAATACATACTTTTTGTGTATAAGTTTGTGTGCTAAGTCATGTCAGTTGTGTCTGACTCTTTGTGGACCCGTGGCCAACCAGTTTCCTTTGTCCATGGGATTCTCCAGGCAAGAATACTGAAGTGGGTTGCTGTACCCCCTCCAGGGGGTCTTCACCTAGGGGTGGAGCTGCATCTCTCACGCCTCCTGCATTGGCACGTGGATTCTTTATCGCTAGTGCCACTTGGGAAGCCCCATATATAAGTTTAAATGNCACACCCCTCCTCCATGCCTTTGTCCACACCACCTCTTTACCTGTAATTCTTTCCCCTTATATCTAAACAATATAATTAAGATGATATCCATCTTTACTTTAAAAATACCCACTGCCTTGTAATTATGGGCAGACTAATTCTCATGGTCACCTCTTCCTGACCATTCTCTACTGTGCCTGGAAGCTTCTTTCTTACTCTCCCCTGTTCCTCGCACAGCCTAAGCTTGTCACAGCCCTGGGAATCTGTACCTGCTGTTCTTCCTGCCTGAAACTGTCCGCCTCGAGTGTTTCCAGGCACGTTCTCCCTTATTAGGGGGCCTTCTCTTGCCACCTCATCTTTAGACCCTTCAAGTCTCTCCCTTCCAGTCTGCCTGCTGTTTCCTCACAGAGGAAATCATTCTGCACTAATCATTCTGTGAATACATCCTCACTATGTACTTGTTCAATTTTCTCTTCTGCTGACCTCCACAAGAATACCAGATGTGTGAGAGCAGGGGCCTTCCATGTCCTGTCTGCAGCTGTCTTTCCAGCCTGGGACTCTAGCTAAAGGAATGATTCTCCACTTGTGAAATTCTTGAAGGTTCTTATATTTAGTCAGCAGATATTTACTGAGCACCTACTATACACTACAATGATTCTAGGCCTTGGGAATACAGGGGGGAGTACAAGACACATGATTGTGTGACCTTATGTTCTAGCAGGTGGGTGAGACAATACAGCAACCAGTGGAAAAGGATGTCAAGCAATGCTAACTGCCACCCAGACCCTTAAAATACAGTATGGTGATAAGAGAGTGATTGGGTGGCTACCTAAGACAGAGCAGTCAAGAAAGACCTCTGTCTTTTAAGCTAAAGTCTGCATCATAAGAAGGAACTATCCAGAAGCAGCTCTATGAAGAACATTCTAGAAAGAGAAACCAGCTCAAAGAGGGAATGAATGTGATGATTTAAGTTCAGTTCAGTCACTCAGTCATGTCCGACTCTTTGCGACCCCATGAATCACAGCACACCAGGCCTCCCTGTCCATCACCAACTCCCAGAGTTCACTCAGACTGACGTTAATCGAGTCCATGATGCCATCCAGGCATCTCATCCTCTGTTGTCCCCTTTTCCTCCTGCCCCCAATGTCTTCCAGCATCAGAGTCTTTTCGAATGAGTCAACTCTTTGCATGAGGTGGCCAAAGTACTGGAGTTTCAGCTTTAGCATCATTCCCTCCAAAGAAATCCCAGGGTTGATCTCCTTCAGAATGGACTGGTTGGATCTCC
>SJYW01015767.1:20770-69158 GCA_006410735.1 Raphicerus campestris
CCTGACCTGCCTCTTGAGAAACCTGTATGCAGGTCAGGAAGCAACAGTTAGAACTGGACATGGAACAACAGACTGGTTCCAAATAGGAAAAGGAGTACGTCAAGGCTGTATATTGTCACCCTGCTTATTTAACTTATATGCAGAGTACGTCATGAGAAACACTTGGCTACAGGAAGCACAAGCTGGAATCAAGATTGCTGTGAGAAATATTAACCTTACATATGCAGATGACACGACCCTTATGGCAGAAAGTGAAGAAGAACTAAAGAGCCTCTTGATGAAAGTGAAAGTGCAGAGTAAAAAAGTTGGCTTAAAGCTCAACTTTCAGAAAACGAAGATCATGGCATCCGGTCCCATCACTTCATGGGAAATAGATGGGGAAACAGTGGAAACAGTGTCAGACTATTTTTGGGGGGCTCCAGAATCACTGCAGATGGTGACTGCAACCATGAAATTAAAAGACACTCCTTGGAAGGGAAGTTATGACCAACCTAGACAGCATATTGAAAAGCAAGAGACATTACTTTGCCGACTAAGGTCTGTCTAGTCAGGGCTATGGTTTTTCCAGTGGTCATGAATGGATGTGAGCATTGGACTGTGAAGAAAGCTGAGTGCCGAGAAATTGATGCTTTTGAACTGCAGCGTTGGAGAAGACTCTTGAGAGTCCCTTGGACTGCAAGGAGATCCAACCAGTCCATTGTGAAGGAGATCAGCCCTGGGATTTCTTTGGAAGGAATGATGCTAAAGCTGAAACTCCAATACTTTAGCCATCTGATGCGAAGAGTTGACTCATTGGAAAAGACTCTGATGCTGGGAGGGATTGGGGGCAGGAGGAGAAGGGGATGACAAAGGATGAGATGGCTGGGTGATATCACTCACTCGATGGACGTGAGTCTGAGTGACCTCTGGGAGTTGGTGATGGACAGGGAGGCCTGGCATGCTGCAATTCATGGGGTCGCACACAGTTGGACATGACTGAGCCAACTGAACTGAACTGAAAGCTGTTTTCAATTAGTTCATGTATATATGGATAAATATTACTGCTGGAATTAAGAGAAAGCTCTGACATCAGTCTGTTCCTATTTTTTAACACTTAATAGATGGAAGTACTATATTAATAAAAAATAAGTGGAAAGTAGTGCTATAGTAGTCTGTTATAGTAATTTCTTTTGGAAAGCAATAAATAATTAGAATCACCTGACATGCAATGGATTTGTTTCCAGGACATTAGCGTAACTCAGTTATTAAGCACGGATGCAATAATGTATCATATTACTTCTTTACTGTCATGCCAGAGTAGGAGCAATGTTCATAGTAAGCTTAGGGATAAGTGAATGATACGCCATTATTTGTAATGTGGGAGAATAACTATTAATCCCAGGTGGATTGGTACCTCAGTTTTTGGACCACAGTATATGAGAAAGGTGGGGATTTAGAAATGAATGTCCCTGAAACTTGGGCTTCCCTAGTGGCTCAGTGGTAAAGAATCTGTCTGCCAATGCGGGAGCCATAGGAGACTGGTTTGATCCCTGGGTTGGGAAGATACCCTGGAGGAGGAAATGGCAACCCAGTCCTGTGTTCTTGCCTGGAGAATCCGACGGACAGAGGAGCCTGGTGGGCTGCAGTCCGTGGGGTCTGAGCTGGACATGACTGAAGTGACTGAGCACACATGTGCACGTGAGGAAGGTGGGGTTTAGAAATGAGTGTCCCTAAAGTCTAATCGTGCCTTTGTATGTTCTGGAATGCCTCTCTGTAACTCCAGGAGTCTGTATATAGTTGAAAGAGTTAATTTTCTGTGTGGCTCATTGGTTGAGGCTTGACTTGGGTATGTGGATGTGTTCCCTGATCTTCTGCAAGGGTGAGCAGAGATAGGCAGCTTGAGCAGGAGGCCATGGGAACAGACAAGCCTCTTGGTGTGTGGGTGGGCAATGGCAGTGGGCCATACGGTTCTCTGTAGGCAGCTGTTGATAGGGAATGAGAATTGAGTTGGACTGTTCTGTGCAGTGGACCCAGCTGAATGGTTCTTTTGGAGTTGTTTTATCGTTAACATTACATATAGACTTATGTTTTATAAATAATTAAAAAATTATAAAATATATTTGAAATCACCACTTGAAATACTTAGCATTTTTTTCAAGTACTTTTTACCTTCAAATCTTTGAGTAAAACTGATCCACTGAGGAAGATGTGCCGTATTTTTCCTGTGACTTCTTAGGTGCCTCTATAATAGCCACACACCTTTGCTGACAGTGAAAAATCAGTTTCCATTCATAGAAGCATGCTGTTGACAGTTTCTTATGTATATTTTCATAATCTTTAATATGCATAGCATGTAAATCTATATACCCCTAAAAATACAATGACAGTGTGGTATATACGAGTGTATACTGTGGATATGTGTACAGAAAAATCATTAAGATATACACGTCAGTATTTATAAAATTTACCTTTTCTTCATGGTTTTCTTTTGTATGAATAAACCGTACTTAAGTCTCCTAGGAGTAGTTTGGCTGTTTTGTAGTCATTTGTTATTAACAAAGAAATGTTATATGGGATATCATTCTTCTTTCATGTTTGAACATCATGTTCTCACATATAGTGGTAGAAGATGATTCTAGAAGTGGAATTGAAAGAGCATAAATATTTAATTATTCAGCTGATATTGCAGTATCTCCCACTGACACTGACTTTTTTCCCCTAGCATCTTTCTATTGAACTTTGGAGTTTATCTAGCTGAAAGATTTTAAAAAAATGTCTTCTTTATTTTGGGGGTTTAACTTTTTCTACTTTAGAGTATGTGCAGTCTTATTTTTTTAATGTAAATAAAATTATCTGCACATGGTACAAAATTATAGTTGTTAAAAGTTTCCCCACCTCCTTTTCCTAGTTGTGCCAGTTGTTCTTGGAGTGATTGACCATCATAATTACTTTTTTTAAACTTTTCTGACACTGCTGAAGTTCAAGCAGTTACAAATTTGTGTGTGTATTAGATCTACAAAATGATGACTTGCTGTTTAATACCTTGCTTTTTCACTTAATATGTATCGGGAATAAATCTCTGCCAGTATATGGAAGTTTTCTCTCAGGCCTCCTCCTCTTTTTTATTTAAAAATACTGTTGCATTCATGGTATGTCAATCCCCCCTACGTAATTTTTTGTAATTTCTTAGCCAGTTCCTTGTAGATGTCAGACTCTGGGTCTGACACTGTATTCAGTGTTTTTGTTCTCTTTAAAACGTTGCTTTATTTTTTAGACAGTAAACAGCACTTAGTAACTGTGGCTGTTAACTGTCCAGCAGCTGAAACCTACTGTCCCTCATGCGCAGAATGGGAGGCAGGTTCACATTTCCTTCTCTGAAACATTTGAGGCCAGATCTGTCTTGGAATTGGGGTTAGTTTGGAATTATAAAGTTATGTTTTTTTATGTGAACCAACCCACTCCAGCGTTCTTGCCTGGAGAATCCTAGGGACGGGGGAGCCCGGTGGGCTGCCGTCTGTGGGGTCACAGAGAGACGGACACGACTGAAGTGACTTAGCAGCAGCAGCCATCAGGTGCTCGGCAGCACTCTATTCAAAGACAAGTTTTATTCAGAAAAAAAAAAATACTATCAATAGCCTTACTTAGATGAGGTCAGGTTTTGCTTCAAAAGGCATTATCAGAAAACTGTGTTTTCAGAATGTTTTGGATGTTGCGATTGTGGATAAAGGCTTGTGAACTTGTANTTCAGAAAAAAAAAAAATACTATCAATAGCCTTACTTAGATGAGGTCAGGTTTTGCTTCAAAAGGCATTATCAGAAAACTGTGTTTTCAGAATGTTTTGGATGTTGCGATTGTGGATAAAGGCTTGTGAACTTGTAATAGTACCTACATCAGATGGTTGCTATGAGATCAAATGAATTAATGGATGGAAAGTATTTGGGACAGTACCAGGCACATACTGAGGGCTTAGTGGGTATAAATATAGTTCAGCTTTGTTTTACTTTCTTTTTCCAGCTTTATTGAGATATAATTAATATATAATGTTTACTCTTGATTTTTAATTGTAAATGAAATTATCTTTTCATAAGTTATTAATTCTGTTTCTTTTTCTGTTGATCTTTGTGTCTATACCTGCTTTTTCTGCTGGAACATTGATTGACTTAGTGATGCATAAGAATTCTTACTGTACCACTATATTAAGGAAATAAGCCTTTTCCATTTCCTTAATGATTGATGATGATCATTTTCCATGCTTATTTTGGTATCAGTATAGTTTCTTTGATGTACCCTCACATTTCTTTGCTCGTTTTTAATTGAGTTGCTTATTTTCTCATTGAACTTTAAGAGATACAAGTATTGTATCAGACATTTATTGCAGATATTTTCTGAGTCTTTGATTTGTTTTTGCTTTCCCTTAAACAGTTTTTTGCAGGGCAGAAGTGAGTTGTTTTGAACAAGTCCCATTTTATCAAGTATTTCTTACCATAGAGTACACTCCTCCCTAGGCATCCTCTTCTTTGGACAGCTCTAGTTAATCTTTAATGCTGTTGCTTATCAGTCCTTATAGTTTCTATGAATTGAATGTTTTCTATAGATTTAATAAGTTTGTTCCCTCTTTGCATGACAGCCGTGCTGATATTGACAGGCAGTTTCCCGTGTAACAGTGACACACCTCTCCCCTGCCCGCAGGTTAAACTTTTCTGGTTACCTCAACTGCATTTCATGGGTCATGGTCTCCAAAGCCACTTCTCTCTGATCTGTACAGTCTCCTTAGAAGTCAAAGGTTTTGTTTAAATTTAGATATCTGTATATCATGTGATACTCATTGCAGTCCAGCATGTTAGATTTTTAGCTTCATCTCATCTGGACGTCTGTTAATAGGGGTTAAGATGGTTTATCTGGTATTTAAGTTTTCTGCAGCCACCGGTAGAGGTAGTGTAATTACATTAGTGTAATACATTAGTGTATTACCTTAGTGTAATACATTAGAGGTAGTGTAATACATTATGATTTTTTTTGAGAGGTCAGTTGGTCATTGGTTCATTTGGCAACCTTTGTTGTCATTGGCCTTTCTGGTCTGCCTTTTCTTCATCTGTATAATGCTGGATTTGGTAAACAGTAAAAGGAGATAGCTTCACTTTCTTCTAAGAGTGAAGGTAGTATATATGCTGTTTGTATAGAGACTAGCATACAGTTAATACAGATGTATGTGTGTGTATCCAGCTGCAGTAACATAAGTTCATAGCTGGTCTTCATTTTTATCACCATCTACTGCCTTTCACCACTGGATTATTTTGAAGTAAATTGACACTGAATTTCATACATAAATATAATTCTTTAACATCTCAGCATTCCAAAAAAGATAACTATAATATCATTGTTACAGTTTAAGGTAATTAATATGTGCTTTTGTTAATTTTTACTTTTAATGCTTTTGAATAGACTGTAGACAGTGTAAAATTCAAGAGGTATGGAAGACTTCCCCCTTACCCATCATTCATCCTTTTTTCCTAAGATCGGCCTTATCTGTACATGATACAGACTTGCCTCATTATTTTTAACAGCTACATAGTATTCAGATATGTGGCTGTTTGCAATCAGGAAACAGTGTTATAGTGAGTTTCATTGTTACTTATGCTATTCATACTCATGGAAAGTTTTTTGTAGAGTAAATAAAACTGCTTCAGAGTCAGTTTATTTCTCACATGTACACTTTTAATTTTAAAAAGTATTGCCAAATTGTTCTCTGTAATTATTGTGCTAAGTAATGCACTTACAGAAATGTAGCTTTAGTTATTTTGATTGCTCTGCAGTATTTCTTTGTATTAATAGATCACTCTGTTGCTAAGCTGCTAAGTCACTTCAGTGTGTCTGACTCTGTGCGACCCCATAGACAGCAGCCCACCAGGCTTCCCCGTCCCTGGGATTCTCCAGGCAAGAACACTGGAGTGGGTTGCCATTTCCTTCTCCAGTGCAGGAAACTGAAAAGTGAAAGGGAAGTCGCTCAGTCATGCCCGATGCTCAGCGACCCCATGGACTGCAGCCTTCCAGGCTCCTCCGTCCATAGGATTTTCCTGGCAAGAGAACTGGAGTGGGGTGCCATTCCCTTCTCCGTCACTCTGCTGATTGTACTGTTAATTTATACTTCCTGGTTTTGAAATGATGTTTTAAGTGTACTTCTATTATGTTGAACCATGTGGAATTGCTAATACTTGATTTAAAAGTGGAAATTTCATATGGTTAAGTTTAGTAAGCTGTTTAGTGCATTTATACATATATTTCTGTTAGATAAGTACTTTGAAATGGAATTGCTGGGTCATAGGATAACAGGACCACTGACAAAATGTGGTCCACTGGAGAAGGCAATGGCAAACCACTTCGGTGTTCTTGTTTTGAGAATCCCATGAACAGTAGGAAAAGGCAGAAAGATAGGACACTGGAAGATAAACTCCCCAAGTCAGTACGTGCCCAGTATACTACTGGAGATCAGTGGAGAAAAAACCCAAGAATGAAGAGATGGAGCCAAAGCAAAAACAGCATTCAGTTGTGGATGTAACTGGTGATGGAAGCGAGGTCCAGTGCTGTAAAGAGCAATATTGCATAGGAACCTGGAATGTTAGGTGGCAGATTGGAACTGGTCAAACAGGAGATGGCAAGAGTGAACGTCAACAATTTTAGGAATCAGTGAACTAAAATGGACTGGAATGAGTGAATTTATTTCAGATGACCATTATATCTACTACTGTTAACAAGAATCCCTTAGAAGAAGCAGAGTAGCCATCATAGTCAACAAGAGTCCAAAATGCAGTACTTGGATGCAGTCACAAAAACAACAGAATGATCTCTGTTTCCAAGCCAAACCATTCAGTATCACAGTAAGCCAAGTGTATTCCCCAACCAGTAACGCTGAAGAAGCTGAAGTTGAACGGTTCTGTGAAGACCTACAGGACCTTCTAGAACTAACACCCCAGTAAGATGTCCTTTTCATTATAGGGGACTGGAACAAAAGTAGGAAGTCGGGACACACACCTGGAGTAACAGGCAAATTTGGCCTTGGATTACAGAGTGAAGCAGGACAAAGGCTAATAGAGTTTTGCCAAGGAAGCACACTGGTCATAGCAAACACCTTCTCCCACAACACAAGAGAAGACTCTACACATGGGCATGACCAGACAGTCAACACTGAAATCAGATTGATTACATTCTTTGCAGCCAAAGATGGAGAAGCTCTATACAGTCAGCAAAAACAAGACTGGGAGCTGACTGTGGCTCAGATCATGAACTCCTTATTGCCAAATTCAGACTTAAATTGAAGAAAGTTGGGAAAACCACTAGACCATTCAGGTATGACCTAAATCAAATCCCTTATGATTATACAGTGGAAGTGAGAAACAGATTCAGGGGATTAGGTCTGATAGATTGCCTGATGAACTTTGAACAGAGGTTCATGACATTGTACAAAAGGCAGGGATCAAGACCATCTCCAAGAAAAAGAAATGCAAAAAAGCAAAATGGTTTTCTGAGGTGGCCTTATAAATAGCTGTGAAAAAAAGAGAAGTGAAAGCAAAGGAGGAAAGGAAAGATATACCCATTTGAATGCAGAGATCCAAAGAATAGCAAGGAGAGAGAAGAAAGCCTTCCTCAGTGATCAGTGCAAAGAAGTAGAGAAAAACAATAGAATGGGAAAGACTAGAGATCTCTTCAAGAAAATTAGAGATATCAAGGGAACATTTCTTGCACAGATGGGCTCAATAAAGGACAGAAATGGTGTGGACCTAACAGAAGCAGAAGATATTAAGAAGAGGTGGCAAGAATATACAGAAGAACTATACAAAAAAGATCTTCACGACCCAGATAATCACGATGGTGTGATCACTCACCTAGAGCCAGACATCCTGGAATGTGAAGTCAAGTGGGCCTTAGAAAGCATCACTACGGACAAAGCTAGTGGAGGTGATGGAATTCTGGTCGAGCTATTTCAAATCCTGACAGATGATGCTGTGAAAGTGCTGCACTCAGTATGCCAGCAAAATTGGAAAACTCAGCAGTGGCCACAGGACTGGAAGAGGTCAGTTTTCACTCCAATCCCCAAGAAAGATAATGCCAAAGAATGCTCAAACTACCGCACAATTGCCTCATCTCACACGCTAGTAAAATATTGCTCAAAATTCTCCAAGCCAGGCTTCAACAGTCCTTGAACTGTGAACTTTCAGATGTTCAAGCTGGTTTTAGTAAAGGCACAGGAACCAGAGATCAAATTGCCAGCGTCCGTTGGATCATCAAAAAAGCAAGAGAGTTCCAGAAAAACATCTACTTCTGCTTTATTGACTATGCCAAAGCCTTTGACCGTGTGGATCACAGTAAACTATGGAAAATTCTGAAAGAGATGGGAACACCAGACCACCTGAAATCTATATGCAGGTCAGGAAGCAACAGTTAGAACTGGACATGGAACAACAGATTGTTTCCAGATAGGGAAAGTAGGTCAAGGCTGTATAATGTCCTGCTGATTTAACTTATATGTGAAGTACATCATGAGAAATGCTGGGCTGGAAGAAGCACAAGCTTCCCCGAGAGAAACGTCAGTAACCTCAGATGTGCAGATGCTGCTGCTAAGTCACTTCAGTCATACCTGACTCTCTGCAACCCCATAGATGGCAGCCCACCAGGCACCCCTGTCCCTGGGATTCTCCAGGCAAGAACACTGGAGTGGGTTGCCATTTCCTTCTCCAGTGCATGAAAGTGAAAAGTAAAAGTGAAGTCGCTCAGTCACGTCAGACTCCGAGCGACCCCATGGACTGCAGCCCACCAAGCCCCTCCGTCCATGGTACGGTCCAGGCAAGAGTACCAGAGTGGGGTGCCAGTGCCTTCTCCGTACCACCCTTACGGCAGAAAGTGAAGAAGAACTAAGAGCCTCATGATGAAAGTTAAAGAGAACAGTGAAAAAGTTGGCTTAAAGCTCCACATTCAGAAAGCTAAGATCATGGCATCTGGTCCCATCACTTCATGGGAAATAGACGGGGAAAGTGTCAGACTTTTTTGCGGGGGGAGGGGGGCTCCAAAATCACTGCAGATGGTGACTGCAGCCATGAAATTAAAAGATTGCTTGCTCCTTGGAAGAAAAATTATGACCAACCTAGATAGCATATTAAAAAGCAGAGACATTACTTTGCCAACAAAGTTCCATCTAGTCAAGGCTATGGTTTTTCCATTAGTCATGTATGCATGTGAGAGTTGGACCATAAAGAAAGCTGAGCACTGAAGAATTGATGCATTTGAACTGTGGTGTTAGAGAAGACTCTTGAGAGTCCCTTGGACTGCAAGGAGATTCAACCAGTCTATCCTAAAGGAGATCGGTCCTGGATGGTCATTGGAACGACTGATGCTGAAGCTGAAACTCCGGTACTTTGGCCACCTGATGCGAAGAACTGACTCATTTGAAAAGACCCTGATCCTGGGAAAGATTGAAGGCAGGAGAAGAGGATGACAGAGGATGAGATGGTTAGAGGGCATCACTGACTCAATGGACATGAGTCAAATAAACTCTGGGATTTGATGATCAATAGAGAAGAAGTCTGGTGTACTGCAGGCCATGGGTCGCAAAGAGTCGGACATGACTGAGCTAGTGAACTGAATTCAACTGAGGATAACTGTTTAGCTTTGTAGGTAATGCCAGAGTGGTGGTTCCTGGTTTTGCTACAGCCAGCTGAAGTTGCTTTACCCTCTTCACAATACTTGGCGTTGTGAATTTTAGCTCTTGGTGGTTGAGCAGTAGCATCTCATTATAGTTTTAATCTGCATCTTCCTAATAACTAATGAATTAAATGTCTTTTAATGTATTTTATATGTTTATTGAATATTTTTTTTTAAATCAGGGACTGATGAAATCGCTTGATCATTTTTTTGTTTTTTATTTTATTGGATATCTTATTGTTGAGTTGTAGGCATTGTAATTCCCCTGTCCCACTGGTCTGGGTAGTTCTCTTAAGAAACATTGTAGTTTTTCATCTTTTCTTTTCTTGTGGTGGCGGCGGGGCCGGGGATGTGGGTGGACACACTGCAGCATACAGGATCCTGGCCTGGAAGGAACTTCCCTGAACAGTGTTTGGTTTTTTTCTTAATGGTTTTAATTGGAGTATACTTGCCTTACAGTGTTGTTAGTCTCTGCTGGACATCAGAGTGCACCAGCTGTTAGTGTCCATACATGCTCTCCCTCTTGAGCGTCCCAGCCAGCCCCGTGTGTCGCCCCTCTGGGTCACCACAGAGCACTGAGTTCCCTGTGCTGTGCAGCAGCTTCACCCAGGGATCTGCGGGACGAAGAGTGCATGTCAGTGCTGCTCTCTGAGTTTGCCCAGCCCTCTACAGGTCTGTGCTCTGGGTCTGTGTCTCTTTCTGCCTGGCAGTTTCTACCATTTTTACCCTCTATTTCTGCCATTTTTCTAGATTGCATATATATGCATAATTATGATATTTTTCTCTTTCGGACTTTACTCTTTATGACTGACTTTAGAGTATATGTATCTTTATGAATTATGGTGTTCTCAGAGTATATGCCCAGTAGTGGGATTGCTGTATCATATGGTAGTTTTCTTTTTATTTTTAAAAAATTTTTATTAAGGATAATGCTAGTGCTAGCAGGTAAAGAGATCATTATTTGCATTTTTTAAAAGGATAAGATTATTAAGCCTGAGGCCATTGTGACTGAAGTTGCAGGAAGCAAATTTGTGACTAGGGACCCATGATTCCTAAGCAAGTTTGTGAATGGCTAGTCCAAGATAATATTAAACAGAAAACATATGCTTTACATCTGTTACTTGTGCGGGTAAGAGGCCCAGCTGCTGTAGCATACATGGTAAAGGAAAGTGAGGTCACTCAGTCATGTCTGACTTTGTGACCTCATGGAGCCCACCAGGCTCCTCCACCCATGGGAATTTCCAGGCAAGAGCACTGGAGTGGGGTGCCGTTTCCTTCTCCGTAGTTTTTGTTTTTTAAGCAATGTCCATACTGTTCTCCTGGAGAAGGCAATGGCAACCCACTCTAGTACTCTTGCCTGGAAACTCCCATGGATGGAGGAGACTGCTAGGCTGCAGCCCATGGGTTCGCGAAGAGTCAGACACGACTGAGCCACTTCACTTTCAATTTCATGCATTGGAGAAGGAAATGGCAACCCACTCCAGTGTTCTTGCCTGGAGAATCCCAGGGACGGGGGAGCCTGGTTGGCTGCTGTCTATGGACTCACTTAGAG
Organism: Raphicerus campestris; assembly: GCA_006410735.1. Taxonomy (NCBI): domain Eukaryota; kingdom Metazoa; phylum Chordata; class Mammalia; order Artiodactyla; family Bovidae; genus Raphicerus; species Raphicerus campestris. The sequence goes on from SJYW01015767.1 coordinate 31,996, forward strand.
TCAGACACGACTGAAGCAACTTAGCAGCAGCAACAGCAGCAGCATTCTGATCTTTGTGGTTTTGATTTGCGTTTCTCCTATAACGAGTGATTTGGAGCATCTTTTCACGTGTTTGATAGTGGTGCATCTTTGGAAAAATGTAAAAATGTGGGGACACTTCACAAATTTACATGTCATGCTTGTGCAGAGGCCATGCCAGTCTCTATTCTTTCTAATTTTAGTATATGTGCTGCCGAAGCGAGCACAGTAGTGGTTTTTTAATGGACATTTAATTTTGGTGAATTTCTTTTGCTTTATGGTTGAAGATAAATGTTTCAGAACATGTTATTGAATAATCTTTCCCATAAAGATACGAAATTCTACAATTAACATATACTGATTTCCCACATATATTTTGCTCCTTCCCTTGTCCTTTATCAGTTAAAAAATATATTTTGGAGTGTGTGAAAAATTGCTAAAATTATAGATACTCTCCCTGAAAACTGTGCACAGACATTTTTTCAGTTTCATGAAATATGCGGAAACCATGAGATCATTCATAAATCTCTCATCAAACCTCCCTTCCCACTTTTTAAGTGTTTCCGTGTTCACTTCATGCATGGAAGCCTTAAATTATCCCACCTGAGTATTTTCCTTTGTAAAACCATGTATACTCACATTATTGTAAGTACTGATGTGTTCTTATTTTAAAAGGAATCCTCTATTTCCTTTCAAAAATTAAGAATCTTAGGAAATAGTAAACATTTAATTAAACTTCTGTGTAAGGTAGCTTACTGTCTTTTAGATAAGCACAATGAAGGTTAGAGAGGAAATAAGAGTTGCCAAAATACCATGTTTCTCAAATTCCAAATTCCATGTAGTCTTTACTGTGCTAAATTCCCTCCCTCATATGCTACCTAATATATAAAAGACTGGGTAGATGCTAAAATCTAGTGACATTAAAAGGCATTTATTAAGTATCTTTGAAGATGGTTCTAGGCTAAGTCTTCTGAAAACTTTCTCCATAATCCAGTCTTCACCCTCTAGGTTAAGGAAGAACAGTAGGCTTTAAAATTTAATTTTGGATTCCTTGCTTGAAGCTGATAGACACAGGGTCTAAGGAAATACTGATGAATGTACAAGTTAAGTTCCATTAAGAAGAGTCTCCCTAGAAGGTTGTCACTCTCTATAGTTGTTGCAGTAGTTTGCATTTGTGTGGTGCTCTTTAACCTGCAAGTATCCTCAGTTACATTATCTTCTTTTATCTATTCAAATTGTCCTTGAGATAGATTTTATTAGCTCCTTTTTTCAGATGAAGAAATTGTCCCCACTTCTTAGGGTGACTTGCCAAAGGTCATTTTAGTTAGTGGCAGAGCTGGCACTTACCCATTTAATTCCTGAGCTGTTATCTTTGTTAGAAATGCATTTCTGTTTACATAGCTGGTTTAGCTTAAAACAGAGTTAATACTTACCTTCTGTGGTTAAAAAAAAAAAAAGAGTTGAGGGTGCGTACTGGGTTGTACATTTGAGCAAAGATAGATGAGTATGCTTTCTTGCTGAGGTGGTGTGAGTGAACCTGTTGGCATATGGAAAACAGTTTAGCCATCTAAGAACTGGAAATAAGGAAGATTTCCAGATAGAAATGGTAGAGAAGCCCTGAAATTGTCTCAGTACAGGCCACTGTAAAAGAAACAAAAAAGAAAACCCAGTTTTCACTTCCTCTCTCCCTGCCTCGATGTTTTAAGATACAGCTTTAATTTATCGGACAGTGAAGCTGGGGTCCGTTTGGGGAGGAAGGATAGTTGAAAGTAATTGTTCTTTTGCATTTTAGGACAGGATAGCCTTGCTCTCTTCTGAAGGTATAGTTGAGAATATTTGTTGAAGACCTAAATGGTGGGACTGTAGAAAGTGTTCAGTTTATATATTAGAATACTGTTGTAGAAAACTTAGATAGCTTTTCTTGGGCAGAACTCTTAGTTGATTTACTTAGCTTTTATTTATGTAATGTATTTCATAAATTTAAAAATTATATAATATACTCTTATAATTCATCTGTAAGATTATGCTATATAATTGAATACATGAGTAAATTATATTTGCTAGTAACATAACTTTTAGTGACAGTACTTCATTCTGTAGGGCTCTTTATTACCCTTTGCACTTGAATATATAAAGGTATGCTCACAACAGAGTTAGATTTACATGTGAAAGGCAGCCCATGGGAATACTCTGATTTTGGGGAAATGGGAGTGATAGGTAAAACTTGAACTAGTAATTTTTGAAAACATGAATAATAAAGTTTATTGTTATCATAAAACTTTTTTGTCAAAAGGATGTTTTTACATTAAGACAATGCTGTGCAGCTGTAAAAATGGTGTGGTATGATATTTGATGACATCTTATATATACACATCTTTGTAGCTAAGCATACAAAGCATTGCCATAGGCATTTGTTAGCCAGTAATTCCATTAATAATGCTGTAAGGTAGTATGGGTCAGTTGCTTCCCTTTGGAACAGAGGAAGAAATTGAAACCCTCTGGAAAACTCCCTAAGTTAAGGGTCTTCTCTGAGCCCTACACAAGTCTCCAGATTCAGCTACTGGTATTCTTTCCACTTGCTATAAAAGCAGTGGTATCATTTCTTAAGGTTTGGTTTTAAACTTGGCTTTGTTTCAGCCCCTTTTAACAATGTATAGACGTCAGAGTCAGCTGTTAACTGTTAGCTTTTCAGTATTTTATGCTTAGTGATATGATACTTCTGAGATTATGAAAACTGTAGTTCTTGCCTTTGCCTGGGAAATATCTAAGAATAAAGCACGAATACCTGTAAATTAGATGCCTTCAAAAAGTAAGTAAATATAAATTACATTTAAAACCGTTGGGTAGCATTAAAAATTGTATAGTGGATTCATGTAAAGCATCCATTTGCTTGCATTTGATGATTTGTTAATTGAGATTTGTAATTGTTTAGTGAATTCATGTGAAGCATCCCGTTGCTTGTATTTGATGGTTTGTTAATTGAAATTTGTAAAGGTCTTTTATAAATGTAGGTTTTTTTCTTTGTTTTGTAACTTTATCATAAATATTGAACCTGGGTTTTTCTACCATCAAGTACTTGAAGAATTAATTGTAATACCGGTTTGAATCACATTTCCATCTCTTATTTAGAAAGATTAAAAAAATATTTCTAATGTCAAAATAAAAGACAACAAAAATGGATTCCCCAGCTATAAAATGAATAGGCAATTCGTGATTTACCACTGGGTGATGTGGATAAATAAGGGCTTCCCTGGTGAGTGGTAAAGAATCTGCCTGCTGTGCAAAAGATGCAGGAGGCCCTGGGTTCGATCTCTGGGTCGGGATGATTCTGAAAGATTGCATGGCAGTCCGCTGCAGTATTCTTGCCTAAAGAATCCCATGGACAGAAGAGCCTGACAGGCTACAGTCCATAGGGTACGAGAGATGTGTATAAGAGACAGCACTTCATGCATGGAAGCCTTAAATTATCCCACCTGAGTATTTTCCTTTGTAAAACCATGTATACTCACATTATTGTAAGTACTGATGTGTTCTTATTTTAAAAGGAATCCTCTATTTCCTTTCAAAAATTAAGAATCTTAGGAAATAGTAAACATTTAATTAAACTTCTGTGTAAGGTAGCTTACTGTCTTTTAGATAAGCACAATGAAGGTTAGAGAGGAAATAAGAGTTGCCAAAATACCATGTTTCTCAAATTCCAAATTCCATGTAGTCTTTACTGTGCTAAATTCCCTCCCTCATATGCTACCTAATATATAAAAGACTGGGTAGATGCTAAAATCTAGTGACATTAAAAGGCATTTATTAAGTATCTTTGAAGATGGTTCTAGGCTAAGTCTTCTGAAAACTTTCTCCATAATCCAGTCTTCACCCTCTAGGTTAAGGAAGAACAGTAGNCCCTGTCCATCACCAACTCCTGGAGTTCACCCAAACTCATGTGCATCGAGTCGGTGGTGCCATCCATCCCTCTCATCCTCTGTCATCCCCTTCTCCTCCTGCCCCCCAGTCCCTCCCAGATCAGGGTCTTTTCCAGTGAGTCAGCTCTTCGCATGAGGTGGCCAATGTATTGGAGTTTCAGCCTCAGCATCAGTCCTTCCAGTGAACGCCCAGGACTGGTCTCCTATTTAGGATGGACTGGTTGGATCTCCTTGCAGTCCAAGTTACATTGTTTAGGTTCTAAATAATTTTTAGTTTAAGCATTTTTGTTTGAAAAATCCATTGTACCTCTGAGAAGGTTTGACTTTGTGTATGTCATTCTGAATTGATCCTGATGTTTAACACTGCTGACATCTTTTAAATTGAGGGTGACAATTTGAAGGGATTTGGATGCCTAGGGAGAGGTCAGTAGAAGACATGAGAGCTATATACTGAAAAGGTAGAATAAATTGTCAGATACATAAACATTTATTTTTTCCACAATTTAAAATTATTGTAACTATTTCAAAATTAAATGACTTCTATTAATTAACCAAATGTCCCTTTTATTAACTTTCACATTGATACCACTCATATTTTTATCCTTTGACCTATTTTTCATTTTTATAGATAAAGTGGAGAACTTTAGTGAAGAACATGAAAAGAATAGTCACCATATTTACAAAAATGCTGAAGACAGTACTAAGAAACACAATGCAGAAATTACAGTGGCTTCTGGATACAAAGCTGATGAAATCAAGGAAAATGATACTTGGAATTCCCAACTTGGGAAAAGGTCAGATTCACCATCAGAAACATCATCAATCAAGGGATCTGTAAGAACTGGTTTATATGAATGGGATAATGATTTTGAAGACAGCAGATCTGAAGATTGTGTTTTAAATCTGGATAGTGATCCTCTTTTGGAGATGAAGGATGAGGATTTTAAAAATCGATTGGAAAATCTAAATGAAGCCATTGAGGAAGACATGGTGCAAAGTGTTCTTAGGCCAAGCAACTGTAGGACGTACTGTAGGGCCAATAAAGCGAAAGCCTCACAAGGAGCGTCGCATTTCGATAAGCTGATGGACGGCACCAGTCAGGCCTTAGCCAAAGCGAACAGTGAGTCGAGTAAAGATGGCCTGAATCAGGCAAAGAAAGGCAGTGTGAGCTGTGGGACCAGTTTTAGAGGGACGGTTGGACGGACTAGAGATTATACTGTCTTACACCCATCTTGCTTGTCAGTTTGCAATGTCACCATACAGGATACTATGGAGCGCAGCATGGATGAATTCACTGCTTCAACTCCTGCAGATTTGGGGGAAGCTGGCCGGCTAAGGAAAAAAGCAGATATTGCAACATCTAAGACCACTACTAGATTTCGACCTAGTAATACTAAATCTAAAAAGGATGTTAAACTTGAATTTTTTGGTTTTGAAGATCATGATGAGACAGGAGGTGATGAGGGCGGTTCTGGGAGTTCTAACTACAAAATTAAGTATTTTGGCTTTGATGATCTCAGTGAAAGTGAAGATGATGAAGATGATGACTGTCAGGTGGAAAGAAAGACAAGCAAAAAAAGAACTAAAACAGCTCCATCACCCTCCTTGCAGACTCCTCCAGAAAGCAATGATAATTCCCAGGACAGTCAGTCTAGTTCTAATAATGCAGGTAAGACTTAAAAAACTACATGTGTTTTTTCAGGCTTAAATAAAGTTACTTAGTTTTCTCCTTGATAGCTTTAACTTGTTACTACATTGAATTTCAACAAAAATTTGGCACCTGTTTAGTGCCAAAGATTACCGTATCTAAAGATACAGCATTTTAAATGTAAATTAAGTCCCACCTTATAAGGAACCAATTTGTAAATTGAGGAGTCTTTTTATATTTGTATTTTAATTCTGCCATTGGCACTTGAGAATTTTAAAATCGTGTATATTTGTGTGTATACAGAGATACCAAACGTCTTGATGTTTTAGCTTGGAAAAACTAAACCCAATGGAGACAGAAGGATAGACTTTGGTCATATAGAATTGTATTGATATTAGATGGTTAAAATGAGGGAAATACCTTGAATTTATAAAGTTGAGATTAAATTTTAATCTTAAGGATCACCCTTGTAAGTTGACTTAATAAAATTGAAAGGTGCTAACTAAATGGTTTAACATTCTTATCAGTGAAATTAATTTGTCCCTTAAGATAGTAGCACTCGTCACGACTTGAGTTGATAGTTTCCACTGAAAGATAAAAGAAGTAGGTTAGCCTTGCTATGAGTAAGTCACTACTTGACAAGCATGTTATGATGTGAATTGACTGTTGAGGAAGAGTATATGAAAGCCTCTGCGATACAGGGCCTTATATTTATTTATATTTAGCCCAATACGTTTTTCTTACATTGGTTTTCTTGTTAAAGCCTTTGTCCTTTTAGGGCCGTAGAAGAAGAATCATGGTGAGTCAGGGCTCTCAGTGTGTCTGTGTGTCGTTTCTCTCGTGGAGTAGGGCATACCTGAGGCTGCTCACCATTTTGCTTCAGTTGCCCTAAAGATAATTTTGCTAGANATTGGTTTTCTTGTTAAAGCGTTTGTCCTTTTAGGGCCGTAGAAGAAGAATCATGGTGAGTCAGCGCTCTCAGTGTGTCTGTGTGTCGTTTCTCTCGTGGAGTAGGGCATACCTGAGGCTGCTCACCATTTTGCTTCAGTTGGCCTAAAGATAATTTTGCTAGATTAGAGTCATTCTAATTTTCAAAACTAGATTATACAGGAGTACCCCCTAGCAGCCTGCCTTACTCCCCACCAGAAAAAATAAAGACTGTTTTCAGAATTCATCCCATGTTGTCTTGAATCCCTTCGGAAGAAATGAAGTCTGCTGCATCTTTGCTTGTCACTTGAGCTACGACTGGGCAGACAGCTTGACATTTGCTTTCTCAGGAGGATGATTAGTAACTGAATACTGAAGCCTGCTACAACCTACTTAGTTAGCTTCTCTGCTAACCTCGATAGCAAGTTATCCTAAATCATTAGACTCTCTTTCAGAAACGTCAAGTTGATACCAAATAACGTTTCGAGACCATTTGATTGACATATTCAAAGTTTGAATCTAAGTCTTCATACAGTGTTTGCAACAGCAGACAGTTTTAAGAGTTAGGATAGAGAAAAGTCTCCCCCCCCCCCTCTTTTTTTTGTTTAGGCTAGGGAAAAAATACAACCACTTGGAAATTAATCTAATTCTTTGGTTGATTTTGTGAGAACGCCACAGACCATTGAACTACATTTTACTAGGTTATTCTGTATCTTTTGCCAAGGATAGCTATATCCTTTTTTTTTTTAAATGTGGCTTCTGTAGATGTTGAGCAGGCATTCCTTGAAGGCCAACATGATTCAGTGTACTTTAATTCTAGAAAAACGTTACAGGCACATATCACCTGTAGGTGTGTGCATGTGTGTATTTTAAACTAGACTGCTGGCTTTAATGTTGATAGATGCCGAGCAGGTATATGGACATTGAAGAGCAAACTATTCTGGAAAAGAACTGATTTTGCTGATAAAACTGGAGCACATACACGGCAACGAAGTTTCTGGTTTCCTTCTAGAGTAGGCGGGCGCAGGCAGGGGGTGAGTATGGGAGAGTGAGGATAATGTCTTTGGAGAATTTCGTCAGCTGTGTGTTGNTCTTGATAGTATGCTTGAATATCAGTGAAGTCCAATTTATCTTTTTTTTTCTTTTGTTACCCACACTTCTGGTGTCATATTTAAAATCATTGTGAAATTGGATGTCTACCTTTTCACCTGTGTTTTCTTCTAAGTTTTATAGTTTCAAGTTTTACATTTAGGTCATTGATTCATTTTGAGTTGATTTTGTATATAGTGTTAAGGTAAGTTCGTTCTTAGGCATTTTATAAGTCTTTTAAATATGGTCCTGCATAGTATTGAGAATAATTTGCTTGACTTTACCTTTGTATTTAAAAATTCCTTTACTTAAATAGCTTATATAATGTTATTGTAGTTTTGTTTTGTAGATTGAACTACTTTTAAGCAGCTAAAAAATGAGTGTGTCTGTATTATCTGGCCTCATTTTATTTTTAATTCTTTTACCTCAGAAGAGCCAGTTAGGAATCTTTTCAGAGTGATTGTGTTAGACTTTTGTACCCCCATGTACCCACCTCCCAGCAGGGGGAAAAAAAAGTGCTTAATGCTAATTTCAGTGGAGCTAACTTGCTCCGGAGCCAGGGGCTATGGTAGTGTGGTGTAATGACTGTGGTCCTTAATTCTTAGGTGAGAGTTTGATTTCTAAAATTGTGTATGGCATGTTTTGATTTCTAGTGTGAAAGTTACCCCATTTTTTTTGATCTCAAGACTACTTTACAGTCTTAAAAATTTTACTGAGAATCCCATGATCCATTATTAATGTGGCATTTTATTGAGAATTAGTTTCTTAAAACAAGAAGTAAGATGAGTAGCAGTGTTTTACATTTTTTGCAAATCTTATAAAGTTTGGCTTAATAAAAGACAGCTAGAGTCTTCAGGATTGTTGCTGTTCAGTCACTAAGTTGCGTCTGACTTTTTTGTGACGCCATGCATGCCAGGATTCCCTGTCGTTCACTATCTCCTGAAGTTTGCTCAAGTCTCGTCCATTGAATTGGTGATGCCATTCAACCATCTATTTTCTTTCACCCCCTTCTCATCCTGCCCTCAATCTAATGAGTTGGCTGTTTGCATCAGGTGGCTGAAGTATTGGAGCTTCAGCATCCGTACTTCCAGTGAATATTCAAGGTTAATTTCTGTTAATATTGATTGATTTGATCTCTTTGCTGTCCAAGGGACTCTTAAGAATCTTCTCCAGCACTAAAATTCGGAAACATCAATTTCTGCCACTCAGTCTTCTTTATGGTCCAGCTCTTACATCCATACATTGACAGTGGAAAAAACATAGCTTGGATTATTCGGACCTTTACTGGCACAGTAATGTCTCTCCTTTTTAATAGGCTGTCTAGGTTTGTCACAGCTATTCTTTCAAGGAGAAAGCGTCTTTTAATTTCATGGCTACAGCCACCATCTGCAATAATTTTGGACCCCAAGAAAATAAAGTCTGTCTCTGTCTCCATTGTTTCCCCATCTATTTGCCATGAAGTGGTGGGACTGGATGTCATGATCTTCATTTTTTGAATGTTGAGTTTTAAGCCAGCTTCTTCACTTTCTTTCACATTCATCAAGAGGCTCTTTAGTTCCTCTTCGCTTTTTGTGATTAGAGTTGTGTCATCATATGTCTGAAATTGTTGCTATTTCTCCCAGCAGTCTTGATGTCAATTTGTGGCTCAACCATCCTGGCATTTTGCATGACGTACTCTGTATTGTAAGTTAAATAAGCAGGATNATTGTTTCCCCATCTATTTGCCATGAAGTGGTGGGACTGGATGTCATGATCTTCATTTTTTGAATGTTGAGTTTTAAGCCAGCTTCTTCACTTTCTTTCACATTCATCAAGAGGCTCTTTAGTTCCTCTTCGCTTTTTGTGATTAGAGTTGTGTCATCATATGTCTGAAATTGTTGCTATTTCTCCCAGCAGTCTTGATGTCAATTTGTGGCTCAACCATCCTGGCATTTTGCATGACGTACTCTGTATTGTAAGTTAAATAAGCAGGATGACAGTATACAGCCTTGACGTACTCCTTTCCCAATTTGGAACCAGTCTGTTGTTCCATGTCCAGTTCTAACTGTTGTTTCCTGAGCTGCATACAGGCTTCTCAGGAGGCAGGTAGGTGGCATGTTATTCCCATCTCTTAAGGATTCTCCACAGTTTGCTGTTATTCACACAGATGCTTTAGCATAGCCAGTGAGGTAGAAGTAGGTGTTTTTCTGGAACTCCCTTGCTTTTTCTAAGATCTGACAGATGCTGGCAGTTTGATCTCTGGTTCTTTGGGATTAGCAGATGCGAACTAGTCTATTTAGGATGGATAAACAGCAAGGTTCTACTCTTTAGCCCACGGAACTATATTCAGTACCCTGTGATAAACCATAATGGAAAAGAATATGAGAAAGAATATATATGTATAACTGAGTCACTTTGTTGTACCACAGAAAATAACACAGCATTGTAGATCAATAGTACGTCAGTAAACATCTTTTAAGAGAGCGCTAGATTCTCATATCCTCTATATTCAGTACTTTTTATTGTATTGTTTTAGTTGAAAAGTATGAAGACATTCTAGCTTAACAGTATTTTGAATAGCTTTTTCAGGTAACCATGGACATTCTGCTTTGATGCTACATCAGAATGCAACAAGCAGGAGTTTACTTAAGGATTAGTTGAAACTTGGAATCTAAAACCTTGCCAGTGACCTTTTCATACTGTTACATTAGAATCTGTTGGTCTGTCCTGGTTTTGAATGAATCTTTTACACACCACTGGTCTTTTGGAAAATACTGATTACACTGGTTTATCCCAGCTTTCATATGATGACACAGTGTATGATACAGTATCAAGAATATCATTGTCAGACTGAAGCTGTCAAGTTCAAAATAGTAGATAAAAGTTCTCCATAATTTTAGTTTTTGCTTAAAAGTTGAAATTTTTTCCATTGTCAGAAAATACTTCCAGGAAAACGACTGGCAGTGACAGGCCTACTTTGTTCCTTTTTGAGAAAATGTCTGCCTAACACCCAGGTCTGTGTAAGCAGTTTGTTGGTCTTTCAAATAAAGAATGGTGTTTAGAAAAAAAAGTAGCTAGTTCAGCTTGAAAACTGAGCAGTAAATAGTGTTTTTTCTTTGATGCAGCCATACTTTATATGCAACACAAGTGTCTTAGGAGCACTGATTTTTCCTACATAGATCATTAGTGCACTTAAGGGTTACAGTTTAAATCAGTAATTTTACCTAATTCATCAAGGGCCCTTTTCTTATGTGACAGTGGCGTTTTATTTTGATTGTTTATTTTGGGGGGGTGTGGTTTTTTTACAGTGTGTGTTAATTTGAAGCTGGCGTTTTATTTTGTAACTGGCATTGAGGAATATGGCTACTTACACAGTTCGGAGCCCCACCTTGATTCATGCTGACATCCACAGCTTTGCCCAGCATTGCTTTTGCACCTTCCCTGCCGATATCAACACAGTGAAAAGGGCAGGCGACGTGTGATTTTTCTGAAAATGGATTTTCCTTCGTAGACACTGAAAGTTTCCATGGCCTATAGTCTGAAAACTTCTGATTTATAGTGTCTACCTTATTTCCCCCTCCCTCAGCCCTTTATTACAAAAAAGTTAAAATTTACACAAGATATGAAAAAAACAGTGTGATGAATACCATATTCCTCTACCTAGATTGACCTCTCCAGTTGTTATACAGAAAGGCACCTTCCTCTTCCTTCTTTTCATGTGTGTATGTGTGTGTACGTGCATGTTCACATGTGTATTACATTACATTTTACCCTGTCTATTTGAAAGTTAAGTTGTGGAATTGTAGATCACATGCATTTCTCAAGAAAAAAGACAGTCTTCATACCTAACTGGTTGTATGATTAGTAATTCTTTGATATAATGTGATATAATCTGATGTTCAGTCCATATTCAGTTTTTCTCAACTGTCTCTAAAGTGAGACATATATTCCCCCCCCCCCCAAACTGAACTGATTTACTCATTATATCTCTTTAATCTTGAGCAGCCTCTTCATCTTTTTAAAATTCCCCATAAGAGTGATTTTTTTTTTTAAGAGCCCAGGATATCTGTCTTTAAGAGTGTTTTCACATTCAGAATTTAACTGGTTGTTTCCTGATGATATAAGTCATTACCCCACTGTATTAAAATAGTATAGTGTCATAGAACACTAGAATTAAGTTTGTATGTTTGATTAGGCTGAGGTTAAACGTGTTTTGGCAAGAATACCTCAAAAGTAATATTGTGTATGTTGTATCACATTGGAAGCTGTGTAACACCTGCTTATTCTACTTAATATTGACTACCTACTGAACTACGGGAAAGGTGGCTACCTACACAGCTGTCCAGTTGTGATCCCTGGATCCTCAAAAGTAAAAGTATGTTTTTCCTTTTATCATTTAGTTAGTAAGCTTCTGGATGTTACTTTGGCGCCGTGTGACTGTTCTCTTCCCCATCAGATTTGGCCAGCGCAGCCATTTCAGGCTGTTTCCTGTATCCTTTCGATACAGCCTCATCATCTTTGAGCACTTTTTTTGCTTTCTGCACAGATGATGACCCAGAATTTACTTTCAGTCATGGAATCATTCATTCATCTAGAGATCAGTTCTTTCTGTGGGGCTTAGTACTTAGAAACCCAGAACTAAGTGCTGTGTGTATTCATTGCTTCTAGACTTGTTCATTGGATAGAGCTGTGAAATATATTGAAAATAAACTGAGTTGATATTGATAGTTTGATTTCAGATTTAACATTTCAGAATTTTGTACTGCGCTTTCTTGGTTTATTCTATAGCACACATTACTTTTTAAATTATAATACTAGTATTACTATGAACAGTAAATACACTGAAAGAAGTTTACGATTTCTTTCTGGTTCCTTTTGTCTTTAAATTATTTCTCTAAGGATGAAGTGATAGTAACGTGTTCAAGAGGTTTTTTTTTTAAATTAATTTTTACTGGAGTGCAGTTGTTTTATAGTGTTGTGTTTCTGCTGTAGTGTTTGAGAGTTTTGAAGTAATTTTTATCTTGTGTATTTTAATGCAGTATTCAAGTTCATTTGTACTTAATTTCATTTCTTTAACTTAGTTTTAAACTTTATGTTGGATTCATTTCTTTGCTACTAGCATGAGCTAGGAGGCAGCAGTGTACATGTACTTGACCCGATTATGAAGGAATCTCTCTGGCCTAAAGGAAATCAGGTCATGCAACCAAGTAGGCAGAAGACCTATTTACTGTTGATGGATAATGTCAGAAGAAAATTAAAAAATCTTACCAGTTTATGAAACCAAAAGAGCTATGAGTTTGAACTCATTTGAAAGATGTAATATAGGTACAGCACTGCCTTAAACAGCGGTGCTGATGTGATTCCCAAAGAGGCTTCATAAACTTTTGGTTTCATTTTTAACCTCCTGTTGAAAGGTTTGCCCCAAACCCTTTTTAAGTGGAATTGTGTCAGAATTTTTTCACTTAGATATTACTACTGTTTAGGTGGATCAGTAAGCTTCAAAAATGAGACTTTGATCCTGAGTGTTATAGTACTTTAATGAAAAGTAATAATAATGCTTTAGATCCCATGGAACTTACATATCCTTATGAAAATATCTAAAGAATTTAGAAGCCTACGTCAGCAAGAGAGCAACAAGAAGCTAAGCAGTATAAAATCCTTAGGTCTTAATAAGAAATAGGTCATCCATTTGTCTTTAAGACAGCTAAGAACTACTTGAATTGTTTAAAAGGAGAGAACCATTGAGAAACAGAAAAAAACTGAAATTTAACCTATTGAGTTTTGAGGAGTATAAAGGAATAGAGCAAATAAATGGGATCAAAGTGTAAAGCATTTATAAATTCAGTGAAAAGAATAGATTTGTTTCATATATAAGAAATTATGATTCATGTTTTTGATGTTAAAAAAGACAAGCTCAGTTCTTCAAGGAGTTTTTATGTAGGTTACCCCCCAGATCTCCAGAGAAAAAGGAAAGGAGGGGGTCACTAGGTAGTGGGTGTAGAAATGTTCTCAGCAGTTGCTCCATTTCTCCATTATAAGAGGAATACCCCCTGGTATTCACTGGTAGGACTGATAGGTCAGTGAGAGTATCTGGGTCTTCTCTAATCTGATTAAAGGCATTAATGACCTCCTTTCTGAGTGGTAGAAGGATGGCCCACGTCTTGCAGTGGCAAATTTTTTTTCTTACCTACCAGCCTTTCTTGGCTGTTTTGGATTGAGTAAATCTTTGTTGTGGACGGTAGCCCTGTACATTGGGAAACATTGAGCAACATTTCTGGCCTCTGTCCAACAGATGGCTGGTCCCATTCCTCCCCTACCCCCATGCCCCTGTTTTCAACCAAAAATGTCTTGGACACTACTAAATGTCCTATGGGGTTCAAATGGGCCCCCCTGTCATGTATGGCTTGAGAATAAGTTGCAGACTTAATGCTCATTACTCCCAAATATTGGGTTCCGTTCAGTTCAGTCACTCAGTTGTGGCTGACTCTTTGCAACCCCATGGACTGCAGCATGCCAGGCTTCCCTGTCAGTATCCAACTCCCGTAGCTTGCTCCAACTCATGTCCATTGAGTTGGTGATGCCATCCAACCATCTCATCCTCTGTAGTCCCTTTCTCCTGCCTTCAATTTTTTCCCAGCATCAGGTATTGCGTTGGCCAACACAATATCTTATAGAAATGAGAGTACTTTACTTTACATTGTAGGCAGATGCTTTACCATCTGAGCTACCAGGGAAGCCCCATAGCTATAGTATACCCATCAAAACCATGTAGTTAATAACAGTGATACAGTAATTCAGTGTAATCCACATATCCTGTTCAGTTTCTCAATTGTCTGAATAATGGCATTTATAGCAGAACAAATCCCACCCCTCCCCAATCTCCCATGATCCAGTCCTGCATCACATGTTGTATTTAGTTGTCACAAATCTCCATCCTTCTTCACTCTGGAATATCTGTCTTTCCTAGTCTTCCCATGGCTTTGACATTTTTGAAGAGTTAAGATCAGTTGAATGTCCCTCAGTTTGTGCTTATCTGATGTTTTCTTGTGGTTGAGTTCAGTTCAGTTGCTCAGCCGTGTCCGACTCTTTGTGACCCCATGAATTGCAGCACGCCAGGCCTCCCTGTCCATCACCAACTCCTGGAGCTCACCCAAACTCATGGGCATCGAGTGGGTGATGCCATCCAGCCACCTCATCCTCTGTTGCTCCCTTCTCCTGCCCCCAATCCCTCCCAGCATCAGGGTCCTTTCCAGTGAGTCAACTCTTCGCATGAGGTGGCCAGAGTATTGGAGTTTCAGCCTCAGCATCAGTCCTTCCAGTGAACACCCAGGACTGATCTCCTGGCAGTCCAGGGGACTTGGAAGAGTCTTCTTAGGTTATGTGTGTTTGGTGGAAATACCTCAGAAGAGATGCTCTGTTTTTACTGCATCATATCAGGTAGCACACAATGTCAGTCTGTATCATAACTGTATATGTTAACTATCCCCTGAAGTCCGTCCGGTTCTTCAGCTCTTTATCAAGCTTTTACCCACTAGTTTTTTTTTGTTGTTGTTTTTTTGTTTTTTTTTTAGTTTATTTCTGGTTGTGCTGGTCGTTGGTGTGTGAGCGCGTCTCTCGTTGGGGTGAGCAGGGGTGCCTTTCACTGCAGTGCAGAGGCTTCCCAGCGCGGTGGTTTCTCTCATGCTGAGCGTGGGCTCGGGCGCGTGGGCTCAGTCGTGGCAGCAGGTGGGCTCAGTGGTTGAGGCTCCTGGGCGCAGAGCACAGGCCCGGGGGCTTAGTTGCTCTACAGCATGTGGTGTCTTCCTGGGTCNGTAAGATGAAGGTCAAGTTTCCTTCTTCTGCATGTGGATATGTAGTCTTCCCAGCACCATTTGTGGAGAGACTGTCCCCGCCGGGGGAGATAATGTGGCCGTGTGTATGTGGCTTTATTCCTGGGTGGTGTATTCTGCACCCCTGGTCTGTGCATTTGGCTCTGCATCAGCGCCCTACCCTTCCGATTACTGTAGCTTTGTAATGCTTTTAAATCAGCAGATGTGGGGCTTCTGGGCTTTGTGTTATTTCTAAGATTGTTTGGCTATTCCAGGTCCTTAGAGATTCCATATATGCTGTAAGTTTGGTCTGTTTCTATAGAAAGTACCACTAGGATTTTGACAGGAATTCCATTGAAGTAGATCATTTTGAGTAGTATGGCCACTTTAACTGCTAAGTCATCTAATCCATGAACAAAGGGTGTTTTTCCATTCCTTTTTTCCAAAGGGTCTTTTAATTTCTGCGTTTGTAGTCATCGGTGCACACAGATCTTTTGCCTCTTTGGTTAAGTTTCTTCCCGAGCATTGTGTTCTTTTTGATGGTGCTGTGGGTGGACTTTCCTTCCGTCTCCTCTTCAGATGTCCTCTGTCGGTGTGTAAGTGCAGGTGAGCCCTGTATCATGTTGCTCTTCAGCCACCAAGTCGTGTCTGGCTCTGCGACTCCATGGACTGCAGCAGGCCAGCCTCCTCTCTGTCCTCCACTGTCTCCCAGTTTGCTCAAAAACAACTTTATTGAATACATTTTTATTTGTTCTAATGGGTTTTTTTGTGTGTGTGAAATCTTTATGGTTTTCTAAATATAAGATTATGTCATTTGTGAACAAAGAAAAAGTTTTTTATTTGGATGCCTTTTATTTCTTTTTCTTGCCAAATTACTTGTTATATATTCAGTATTGTGTTTAATGAGTGAGAGTGGACATCCTTACCTTGTTACTGATCTCAGAGGAAAAGCTTTCATTTTTTTCACTGTTGAGTATGATATTAGCTGTGGGCCTTTTAAAATATGACCTCTGTTGAGATAATTTCCTTCAGTTTCTGTTGTTGAATATTTTTCATTAGAGTTGGATTTTGTTTAGTGGTTTTTCTGTACCAGTTGAGATGATTATGTGATGTTTGTCCTTCACCATAAAGGTGGTGGGTGTATCACATTGATTGCTTTTCATGTGTTGAACCAATCTTGCATCCCAGGAAGAAATCCTATATATAGTTAGGATGTATGATCCTTTTAATGTGCTGTTGAATTTAGTCTTCTAGTATTTTGTTGAGGGTTTTTGCCTCTATCTATCAGGGATATTGTTGAATTTTGAGATGAATTAGAACAGTATATCCCAGCCTGCTTTTTATAATATTTGTTAACAGAGTGTGTTTATGTCCGTTATCCCTTTTATTTCAGTCCTCTGTTATGTGAGTACGTGTGTGTGTGTGTGTGTGTGTATGTGTGTATACACTCCAATTTTCTTATATAGATGCTGAACCCATACTTGCACAACATCACATAATAGTTATTATAATTAGTACTATCAGTGATAATACTTGTATAGTACATACTGTTTCAGGCACTCTAATATGTGTTTTACATATATTCATTTAATCCTCACAACAACCCTTTTGCAGTAGATACTGTTCGGTTCAGTTCAGTCGCTCAGTTGTGTCCGACTCTTTGCAGCCCCATGAATCGCAGCACACCAGGCCTCCCTGTCCATCACCAACTCCCAGAGTTCACCCAGATTCACGTCCATGAGTCAGTGATGCCATCCAGCCATCTCATCCTCTGTCATCCCCTTCTCCTCCTGCCCCCAGTCCCTTCCAGCTTCAGAGTCTTTTCCAATGAGTCAACTCTTTGCATGAGGTGGCCAGAGTACTGGAGTTTCAGCTTTAGCATCATTCCTTCCAAAGAAATCCCAGGGCTGCTCTCCTTCAGAATGGACTGGTTGGATCTCCTTGCAGTCCAAGGAACTCTCAAGAGTCTTCTCCAGCACCACAGTTCAAAAGCATCAATTCTTCAGTGCTCAGCTTTCTTCACAGTCCAACTCTCACATCCATACATGACCACTGGAAAAACCATAGCCTTGACTAGATACTGTTATGAATGCTATTTCATAGATGAGAAAAATAGTAGTAGAACTTAGTATTTACCTGGAGTTTAGTCCATACTGTGTGGTTGCTGTCTCTCCTTTGTCACTGTTAGGTGTGTTGCCACTTGCAGTTCGCTAGCAGGGTGTCTGCTTAATAGAGATCCATGTTTTGCTATTGAAACGCTCCACTGGGGTTTAGTTGGCTTAGAGCATTGTGTTAGTTTCAGGTGTAGAGCAGAGCGAGTCAGTTGGACACGTCTCCACTCTTTTCCGATTCTTCCCGTGTAGCCCTTACAGAGCGTCGGGGAGGTTTCCCGGCGCTGCCCAGCAGGCTCTTGTGGGTTACTTGTTCTGTGGGTGGCGGTGTGTATGCTCTGCATGCAGTAGTCCCCGTCTCCAGGGTCTGTTTACGTTAGAACATTGACTTCTGCTATTTTGTTACTGGTGGAACCAGATAACCTTTATATTATCCAAAATATTCTTAGTTGAAATCAATGCTTTTTAAAAATAAGTGCTTCAGGTTTGAGGCATGTATTCTTTTAAAAAGTCTCTTATCTTCCCGGGATTATGGCTGCGCTTTAGGTATTTCAGGTTGCTAAAATGAGGAATCTAACAACTAGCAGACATGTAAATTATATAGATACTGAGAGAAAAACAGTAAAGAATAGAGGTGCAAAAATCGATGTTGAGACTGCTCTATGTGGTTGTGCCTCACGAGGCCTGATCAAGTCATTAACTTTGTACGATGCTCAATTCCAACACTGTTACTTCATTGAGGCTGGTAAGGGAAGACGGTTAATTTATGTAGATTTTTTGGTCAGCTTTGAAGTATGTTTCTTTTCTTGTACTCCTTTGGTTTTTATAGGTAATACTGAAAATACAAAGATTATTAATTATCCTCTTAGAAACAAAAAAAATCTCTAACGAGATTAAAGTTTAAAGGACATAATTTAACATTTTGTAAATGATGGAGAAAATGTTATCAATCTGTTTAATCAGTTTCCTTTTGAAAATGAAGATTTGTTCCTTTTAATACAGATTTAATTCTGTGGATTTGATTATGCAGGCTCATAGTAATTTATACTCAGTTTTTAAATTCAAAGTGTTAAAGCTGAAAGGCCTTTTTCATAAAGCTTATAGTATATTGGTTTGACAGTAGACTAACTTGTAGTGGGGTGGGGTGATTTACATCTTTATCCTACCCAGTATGCATTTTTATACATTTTGCATGTATTTTAGTATGTAGTACTGAATAAGATTCCACTGTGAAATGTAATATTTGGTATACATACCATATTTACCTTTATATAAAACCTGAAAACTTGAATAATGACACTCATCTGGAAACTCACCAGTTTCACTTAAATGAATAAGGACTTTTATCCCTTCTTGTAAGCTGCCTGATTTTCATTGTTGGAAGAATGTAGGGCATGAATCAGTAGTATGAGGAATAAAGAATAGGTTGAATTACCTGTATTGATTAGTAAGTTAATATAAGCCAAACGAGAGGTTTAAATTTCTTTTCTTGGATGGTAATCAGTTGCCCAGAACACTGATTGTTGATTTTGTGTCAAAATAGGACAGTGGCTCCATACCTGCCATTGGCATGGTAGGAGCATAATAGTAATATAAATCAGATACTGTGTATCTTGGCTTCCCAGTTGGTGCTAATGATAAAAAATCCAATTTATATAAATTATTATTTGTGATTTTTAGTTTAAAAACGTGATAATCTTATAAGGATGAAGCTGCTGCTGCTAAGTTGCTTCATTCATGTCTGACTCTGTGCGACCCCATAGACAACAGTCTATGAGGCTCCCCCGTCCCTGGGATTCTCCAGGCAAGAACACTGGAGTGGGTTGCCATTGTCTTCTCCAGTGCATAAAAGTGCAAGTGAAAGTGAAGTTGCTGAGTCATGTCCGCCTCTTAGTGACCCCATGGACTGCAGCCTACCAGGCTCCTCTGTCCATGGGATTTTCCAGGCAAGAGTGCTGGAGTGAGGTGCCATTGCCTTCTCTGAGAGTAAGATGGAAATAGTTGATATTTTTCTCTTTCCTCTAGTCTCCTACAAAAGCCGTATATAATGCTAGACATTGGAATCACCCAGACTCGGAAGAACTGCCTGCGCCACCAGTAGTAAAACCTCAGAGTGTCACAGTAAGTGAGCTGTACTTTTTAATTTCATGTTTGTATGAAGAATATTAAGCAGTTGCTGTCTTCATTCACAATTTGAAAGTCTCTAGCTTTTCTGTTTAATAGTTTATTTTCAACTTCTTCACCAAAATTTAGTGATTTTAGTTTAATTCACTGGAAAAGTAATGATTGTGGGCAGGACAATAGAAAATCTGGTGTTACTAGGTTATGAATGAAAGCCTTAAAAATACTGGACAATTCTTGATCCACATTTTATGGAATTTTTAAATGAGAGCTGTATCAGTATATCCTACACTGATCTTAAAGTGGCGTTGAGTGATTTGTTTTTTTAGAGCAGAACTTTTTTCTTCCATTATAGTAATACCTTTCAGTTCAAAACACATTTGAAATAGATTTTTAGCAAATTATTTGCTCCAGAATAACTGGTAGGATCATACATTAATAAGTTACAGTTTAATAGTGACACCTCAGTCATATGGAGCTATCAAAAAATGAATTCTTTATAGACAATAAAAAGTAGGAATAGAGATCATCCTTAAATGTACAGTTTTCTGTCTTTTTGATATATTAGTTAAGCTCCTTTTACTAGTCTTAAACCATTATTGTGCATATTAGGTATTACTGTGCATGCTCTTATGGCTGATTTTTTCTACCGTGAACTATGGACTCCTGTCCTTTAAAAGTTCTTTTGTCTGTCTTTTGTCGTTTCCCTCTTCCTGTCTATCCTGAGTTCTTTGTCAGTGCTATTTATGTATGTCATTTTGGTTCTTTATTTCTTCTAATGATTCTGGAGATGGATAACTAATTGTATGAAATGTTAGGTTGGAAAGACCAGAATAAGTTTCTGAGTGGTTCTTTTGCGAGTAAAACACATACAAGTCTTACTTATAGTGTATGGAATTTTTGAAGTATCCCTTATGACCTTTCAGAGGCCTCCCCCTTACCTTTGAGGGGGAGAATTTGGGTTTTATTACTCTCAAGCTAAATTTACCAAGTAGATGAGATGTTACTATTTTTATATATTTATTTAGAACAACTAATTTAATACCTTTATTAATAGGTGAGGCTGTCTTCAAAGGAGCAAAATCAAAAAGATGATGGAGTTTTTAAGGCTCCTGCACCACCACCTAAAGTGATAAAAACTGTGACAATACCTACTCAGCCCTACCAAGATATAGTTACTGCACTGAAATGCAGAAAAGAAGACAAAGAAGTAAGCATCCATATACAGTTTTACTGCATGTGGATAGAATTTTGTATGTAATTTAGCCTTTTAATGTCTTGAGCACATATCAGTAAACTGATACTGAGTTTTGAACCACAAACTTACCTCGTCCTACTACTACCAGTGTTTTTAAAACGCTTGTTGGTTGCCACCTAATAAGCTTACTTTATACACTTTTAAATCAAGCAGAGCAAGTTCATAGATTTAAATATGCTGCTTCATGGTTACAAAAGAGGCGGACTCACTTTCTCTTGGCAGTTGTATACTGTGGTTCAGCACGTGAAGCACTTCAATGATGTGGTGGAATTTGGTGAGAACCAAGAGTTCACTGATGACATTGAGTACCTGCTCAGTGGCTTAAAGAGCACACAGCCTCTAAACACACGTTGCCTTAGGTAAGACCTTATTTTTATATTTGAAAATTGTATGCATGCTCCTTCTCGTTAAAATTTTCTAGCTCAGTGGAGCCAGACATTTGCAGTTTTTGTAATCATAGGTGTAGGTTATAGCCAGTGATGTTAAAATGTCATTGATTTCTTTTAAGGGACTTGATCCTACATGGACTAAAGAAAGTTGGATGGTACAGCATTTTAGCATAACATAGGGGGGCTTCAGTTTCCAGATGTTTATAAGTGTTATGCCAAAGAATCTTTTCTTTTTTAGCACCAGATTTTATACAAGCAAGTGATAAATGATTTAAGCATGTTTTGATTTGGATCATCTTTGGCATACTATAATGGTTTGAATNGCTTCAGTTTCCAGATGTTTATAAGTGTTATTCCAAAGAATCTTTTCTTTTTTAGCACCAGATTTTATACAAGCAAGTGATAAATGATTTAAGCATGTTTTGATTTGGATCATCTTTGGCATACTATAATGGTTTGAATATCTTGGTTTGATTGAATTATCCAGTCATTTGGAATATGTCCAAT
Organism: Raphicerus campestris; assembly: GCA_006410735.1. Taxonomy (NCBI): domain Eukaryota; kingdom Metazoa; phylum Chordata; class Mammalia; order Artiodactyla; family Bovidae; genus Raphicerus; species Raphicerus campestris. The sequence goes on from SJYW01015767.1 coordinate 53,768, forward strand.
TATATATTTATAATTTTAATGGATCAGAAACATGGAGGATACCCGAGATGTTTTTGCTTTTAATGGTAGCAGTAATATAAAGGATACACTGAAGACAATCATGTGTTATTTGTGTTTTTTTGATATAGCATACCTAATCACACACTGTGCATCAGTAAGTATTTGATACATCTGGTTTGCCCATGTCTTTATATTGTGATCTGCATGGGCAATGCTTTGACACACATACACCCCCAACCCCCGAGCACTCTGTTGTTTATTTAGGTATTAGCAAATTAAAAAAAAAACAGCGCACTAGCTATTTTCAGTCCCCTTGACCTCGTCTGTTTTCTTCTAGTGTTATTAGCTTGGCTACTAAATGTGCCATGCCCAGTTTTCGAATGCACCTGCGAGCGCATGGAATGGTAGCAATGGTCTTTAAAACCTTGGATGATTCCCAGCATCATCAGGTATTTAAGTTTCTGGGGTTGAGAAGCATTATTTTAGAATTCTAGTTTATATTTACTAAATTTGTTTTTGTTGTTCAGTAGCTAAGTTGTGTCCCAACTCTTTTTGCAACCCCAAGGACTGTAGCCTGCCAGCCTTCTGTCTATAGGATTTCCAGGCAAAAATAACTGGATTGCCATTTCCTTCTCCAGGAGATCTTCCCCACTCGGGGATTGAACCTGTATCTCCTGCATTGGCAGGCAGATTCTTCACCTCCATCAGTGAAGCCCCATATTTGCTAAATATTTAGAAAAACTTAATGCTAGGATTTTTTGCTTAATAAATCATTTCAGACTATTTGCTCAACATGTTTTCCTCCTTGTCAGTTTATACTATTAACCATTGTCTGACATGACATACGTACCATACTGAATACTTCATTCTGTAAGCATTGATTACCTTGAATCAGAAAGTACTGAGGTGCTCGTTTTGGCAGCGCATATACTAAAATTGGAATGATACAGAGAAGATTAGCATGGCCCCTGCGCAAGGATGACGCGCAAATTCGTGAAGCGTTCCATATTTTTAAAACAATATTATAATTAACCTTCAATTAAAATAAATAAATTTATACTTAAAAAAAGAAAGTACTGGGACGAGGGGGACAACTTTTACCTCTTTGTGATACTAATAACATGAATACAAACTTTGGATATTAAAGTTTTATTTTGCGTGGATGTTGAATCCCATTGTGAAAAGGAATCACATCCTCATTTTCATTATGACTTGACACTTTCTCTTAAAAAATAGAGCATATTTACATATAACAGTTAGGTTTAACATTTTCAAAGTTAGAAAAAAATCATTACTAATCATCAGTGGTGGTAATTTGAAATGGCTTTATCATATTTTTTTCAGGAAAATTATATTCGAAGTATAGATTAGGTGACAGAATCTAATACTGAGTCTTCTGAAACTGAAAGCAATACACTTAAGCCCAAATGAAGATAAGTCAGTTACCAAGTTTTAGCAGGTTCAAAACAGTGAGGGAGAAGAGAAATACGAATTAATGTGCTTTCTTACGAAGTTATGAGAGGACCAAAGCATTAATATATATTCTTAGGGGCAGTGGATCTCCAAAGCCTTATTTCCAAAGATATTTTGCTCTGTAAACAGTTAATTAGAAACCCAGTTTGAATTTTAGAGATTTAAAGTTTAAATTTTAGATAGTTAATTGTGTTTCTGCGCATTGAAATTCATGTAAGATCAAGTACACTTCAATTAGAATAGACACATAGAAAAAATGTTTAAGTACAGAATATCCCAAATGTTGGGAATATTCTAACATAGACCTTTTTGTTCTGTTAATGCTTATCTATATCACCTTCAGTACATGTAGATTTTATAAGTTGAATGTGCTAACCACCTGATCTGAATGATTTTGAGAGTACATGATATTAATGCTTTTTTTAAAAAGCTACTTNGGAATATTCTAACATAGACCTTTTTGTTCTGTTAATGCTTATCTATATCACCTTCAGTACATGTAGATTTTATAAGTTGAATGTGCTAACCACCTGATCTGAATGATTTTGAGAGTACATGATATTAATGCTTTTTTTAAAAAGCTACTTGGTTCACCCAGACCTGATAGGTTTATTTTAAACAAATGAGTCTAATATGTTTCTTCGAGCATCCTGAGTTTATGTATTAACACAAACCGAGCTGTGTTTATTTTTTGAAACACATTTACATTATTGATTTTAAATGGAAATTTGACTTCACTATATGATAAAGAACAAAGAGTGAGGTATATTATAAAGTAGGATTATATAGCTGAAAAAAAATGTCTTGTAAACTCTTCATTTAGCACAGAATGGCCAGAGAAAAACCCAATTCCACTTAAACACTTCGGAGACATTCACATAGGGCCTGTCTGAAGAAAGGGAAATTTTAAGCTGTGGTGCTTTATTTATTGAAGTCCCATTTCCCTGGAGTATTTTAAGAGGGAGATTTTCACTGAATAAAACATTTTCAAGGTTTCTAAATGTAAACAAATGTAAAAATAGTCTTTTGTTGCCTGAAATTGTCACTAATTGCTTACATTACCTTTTCTTCCCCTTTTTGGGTCTGTTGAAGAATCTGTCCCTTTGTACAGCTGCCCTCATGTACATACTGAGTAGAGATCGTTTAAACATGGATCTTGACAGAGCTAGCCTAGATCTGATGATTCGACTTCTAGAACTGGAACAAGATGCTTCTTCAGCTAAGCTGCTGAATGAGAAAGACATGAACAAAATTAAAGAAAAAATTCGAAGGCTCTGTGAAACTGTACACAATAAGCACCTTGATCTAGAAAATATAACGGTGAGTTCCTTCCTTTGGTTGTAAAATGAAAATGTCAGGGTTTTTTAAATGTAGGAACTACATTTAGGCTATTAGAAACTTGAATTCTTAACACTATATGGGGTTTTAGGAGTAAAGATTTAAAGGATCTTCAGAAAGAGCCATATTCAGTGAGTATTCATTTATTTCAGAGTATCTCGGGATGTCTGATTAACTGCTGCCTGGGACCGAGACCGAGACCGAGACTCAGAAGGAGGATTCCCAGGCTGAGCCCCTCCGTAGAGCAGTGTCCCTCAGACTCATGCCCGTGGCTGTGGCTGTGCTCAGTGCAGCCCCCAAGTTTAAGACGATTCTGTTGCTTTTGGTTGATTTTAGTTTTACTTTCCTCTGGCTTTTTAAAAAACTTGTAGAATCAGGAATATTCCCAAAGATTAGTAGGCCAGTGGAAGATAACTGGCCTTGTCATTTTGAAAAAATACTCATTTTTTATATATACTTATTTATATATACTTGACTTTCATATACTTTTATTTATATATACTTTTTAATATATTTATATATATATTTATTTATATATACTTGACTTTCAGACAATTCCAACATTATATAATTATTGGTTTTTCTGCTGTCCACTAAACTGCAATATTTGCTTTCAGAAACTACAGAATGCTTTGTGCTAGCCATATAATGACTTAGGATTATTGCTCTTAGTTAAGGTAGAGTAGGGAATAGATTCAGGTAGAGTGGGAGTTGAGGGGGAAAGCAAGTTAACATTAAAAGACAGGATACAAAATTGACATGTATTTATTACTTTCACTTATTAAGATTCAGTTCAGTTCAGTCGCTCAGTCGTGTCCGACTCTTTGCGACCCCATGAATCGAAGCACGCCAGGCCTCCCTGTCCATCACCATCCCCCGGAGTTCACTCAGATTCACATTCATCGAGTCTGTGATGCCATCCAGCCATCTCAACCTCTGTTGTCCCCTTCTCCTCCTGCCCCCAATCCTTCCAAGCGTCAGGGTCTTTTCCAGTGAGTCAACTCTTCCCATGAGGTGACCAAAGTACTAGAAAATAACTATTATGCTCAAAGTGTGGATAAACAATCCTTCTACCTCACCGAACTATTTGTATCCTAATTTTAAAATAACTTTCATACTTTTAACATTTTTAGAACATATACAAATACCAGTATAATAACTGTGCTGTATTAAGTAGGTAACTCACATGATTAAAACGAGAACACACAGTTGCTGCTATTAGGATGAGGCATGTCCGTCTGTCCCCCCCGCCCCGCAGCTACTCACGGGTGTTGTGTGGGTCTTAAATTGTAACAGTAGACATTGCTGTGTACAGTGACTGTCTCCTACACATTGTTTTATTCATTATTCACCCTGTTCCTTGAAATACGTTGCTATTCCTACTGTACCATGGAAAGATATTTTTAAATATTATAATATTAAAATATAATTCAAATAACAGAGCTCACAATTGCTGAATAGTACTCTGATTAGTGATTTGGTTGTGTTTTAACTCTTTGAGAACTATTCCAGTTTCAAATAAAATGTTTGAATTGTAGGCTGTTTTAAAATACTAGCATATTATATACTGAATATAGCCTAAAATACCAAACAGTCCTTTTTATGCCTATAGAAACAAACCATAAAGTTGCTTTTTTGCATCAGATCTTACGAATGTTTGTTGTATTAACATCAAATTACTATGTCCTTTTCTTCGTAAGCAAAGAAAGCCTTATTAGTCTTTCATTTTCACTCATGAGCGAACCGTGCCCGAACTGACCTTACTACATCACTCTTTCAAGGACTTAGAAAGAGAATTCAGCAGAATTATATCTGTCTTCATGGTGTTGAATTCTAGATCTGTATTTGTCACCTTGGACATCAGCCTTGTTCTTTTTAAAGAACAAAATGAAATCTGTAAGATATAAAATAAAATCTCTTCTAAATCAGTAATATTAAGATTTTTGCTGATAAGATCTGTTTTTTGCATTTCTAAATATCTAATTTATATTCAGTTCAAAATGGGCCAGCAAGACTTACTGTAAACTTGCATGCTTCAAAGCAGTGAGCTTTGGGAAGATAACCAGGTCTTTTCACCTTTGTTACATTAAAGCATTTCTTTTGTTATATTAAAGTTCCTTTATTGTCACAGGAACCAAGTTGCCCTTTTAAAAGAAATTCAATTAAAAAGTAAAATTAATAATTGAAGGCAAATGAACCCAGATGGAAAAAAACCTAACCTGGTTTGTAAATGTGGCTCTGAGTGTTCTGTGCCTCCTCCAGTAGTAGCCCTAAATCACTGCTTATATATGACTTTGTCACAGAGGCCAAAGTGTCCAAGCTGCTCTCCCTGCAGTGTAAAGTTTAAATTGCTGAATATGAAACCCTAAAAAAAAAAGTGATTTTATTCAGAACAGATAAGAAAATACATAGAACAGTAAGGAAAAGACAAGCTACTTTACATGAATATAAAGAGAAGAATATTTGACAGGGACTTATAGTAAAAGAATTACAGGTAACTGATAAATATGTGAAAATAAGCTCATTTGCTATAGTTAGAAAACATAAAGCAGTAAGATACCAGTTTTTACCAACAGGCAGAAATTTTGACACACCCACACCTTGTTTCTGGAGTATTTCTGTTACAACCTTTTTGGTAAATTAATCTAGTGTATTGATCTGCAGTTAAATATACCTTTTGATTCACCCTTGAGCCTATATGATGGTATCAGTATATATTTTATTGAACTGGCAAGTGATAGACTACTTTAAATAATGGATTTTCTCTGAAAACAAGCCAATGGATAAAAACATTTCTTTAGCTTAAGACTATTCTCATATCAGTTTTAAACTAGTTTTACTTTTTAAAAGCATTTACTGTATTAAAAAAATACTGTGGGCTGGTAGCATGCAATTTCCTTTTTTTAAAAAAGCAATCTCTAGAAGTGTTGCCTCAGAATTACTACTGAGTCAAAATCATTAATGGTGCTTCTGATTTTCAGACTGGGCATTTAGCTATGGAGACTTTGCTGTCCCTTACTTCTAAGCGAGCAGGGGATTGGTTTAAAGAAGAACTGCGGCTTTTGGGTGGTCTGGATCACATTGTAGATAAAGGTATGATATATTACACATACAACACTTTTAAATTTAAAACCTGAGTATTCTGTTCATATATTTCAAAGAATAATTGCATCAGTTTGAAAAGATCTCTTCCTTTGAGTAGCATCTTCAAAATCTTTTAACCTTTAAAGAAAAGGCCATTAATAGTTTGATATTGGAAAGTTAATCATTATAAGTTAGAGTCTCATACATTGCAGCATCTCACTGTATAAAACTTAGAATAAGTGTTCAGAGAGGTTCCAACACATTGATAGCGCATATACAGATGACTTTTAGTGTTAGTAAAGGGGGTAAGTATTGAAGTGATGAGACATGTTACTCTATGTCCATTTCCTTTCTCCTAGTGAAAGAATGTGTGGATCATTTAAGTAAAGATGAAGATGAAGAGAAACTAGTAGCCTCATTATGGGGAGCAGAGAGATGTTTACGAGTTTTAGAAAGCGTAAGTATGGACAGCTGTTTGAAGAAAATGATCTAACCTTACATGGGCTCTCTGTGTGAGACTGTCGTAATTTATTTATATCTCTAGAGTTTCACTTTTGTTAATCCAGATTGAGATTGTATTGCAGTCTCTTTGCTTTTTTGACTTTTCTGAATGACTTAGTTCAGTATAGATTAGCATTTATGCTGCCAGTGAATTTCAGGATGCATAGACTGTGTTAACCAGATTGGATTAGCTGAGTGCTTTATGAAGCATCTATGGGAAAATAATCTAGTGTGAATGAAAAGTTCTTGGCATAGATGAAATTCACATTATTCCTTTTTTCTTCTGGAGTGTCAAGTACATTAAATAAACATCTAATTTTTTAAAAAATCTAAATGAATCTACCTAAGAACTTTAAAATATTAGTTTATTAAGTTAGTGACTGCACTTTTCTGACATTTAAAGTGCTTGGTAGTTCATTACAATGAACATGTAGTACAGAATATATTAATGGTGAGCAAGCATTTATAACAGTGGTGTTTTGATTTTGTAATAAAGCAGTAGCTCTGTTATTTTAAATTTAGAACATGTGGGTCGTTTCTCCCTTTAGACAAAAAGGGCTAATTTTTCCTCATCTTTATGTCTTTTAGAGCGCTTTATGTTGTGTGTGAATGAATGGATGTTATGGATTGCCACAAAATTTCAAAATTTTCCCTTTTAGGTAACAGTGCATAATCCAGAGAATCAAAGCTACCTGATTGCCTATAAAGATTCACAACTCATTGTTTCATCAGCTAAGTAAGTTTTTCTGAAACATCATGCTGTTTGTTTACAGCATTTGGATTTGACTCCAAAGGACGTGCCATTGTCACCTTTCTCTGTAAAGTACTTCTGTCTGTCAAGTTTTGTGAACAAGAAGCAGTGCAGTAAGGTACAAAAGTTAGGAGTACAGATTCTGAAGCCAGCATGACTTGAGTTTGGATCTTAACTTCAGAACATCAGCCCTATAATAGCTCTGAACTTATAGGTTCTTACAGAAGGGGGGTAATAATTACGTCTACCTACCCAAGGTTGTTGCAGTAAAAGAATTAGTATATATGTTAATATATTTTAAGTTATATATGATACATATTTAAAATAATATTTTAATTCTGAAAAAGATTTTAAAATATCATTTGTATATTGTATATAATATAGATTATGTACAATATATAGGANGGTAATAATTACGTCTACCTACCCAAGGTTGTTGTAGTAAAAGAATTAGTATATATGTTAATATATTTTAAGTTATATATGATACATATTTAAAATAATATTTTAATTCTGAAAAAGATTTTAAAATATCATTTGTATATTGTATATAATATAGATTATGTACAATATATAGAAGGAGTTAATATACATATGTAAAGCCTAAAACAGTGTTTGGCATATAGTAGTAAGCATTAGTCCTTATTTTTATTGTAAATGAATTTTACTAGCTGCTTTCTGCTGTTTGTTTATACCTGTTTTCCCGGATCTATAAGTAGCTTCCTTCATTTCACACACTCTGCCCAGCTTTCTTGACACTGGGCTCATGATATCCCCTCCGTGTGTATAGAGTTTCCAGGTATGTCTCCAGTCTTGGTTCTAGCCTATTTACAGCAGCTTCCTACTAATAAGTCTGTTTAGTTGTTGATATCTCTGCCCTGGTACTCTGGCATCGAGCCTGTCCAACGTTACACCACAGTGGGTTAACCTTCCTCAGATTTTTATTTTGTAAAAATAATCCCAAACTCCAAATCTGTGTGATTTCTTGTCTTTGGATGTATGTCCAAAGTCCTTAGTATCAAAGGCCCACTACAGCCTGACTCAAGTTTATGTGTTTTTTAACTTCTTGTTTTGGAGAATTTCAAACAGATAAGAGCAGACAATAACATAAGCCCCAGTGTACGTGCAGCTTGAATGTGGTCATCAAACACTGGCCAGTCATGTTACCATGTATATATAACCTTAGCCATTCCACCCTCGACATTATTTTGGAGCAGATTACAGATTTCATATAGTTTCATCCATAAATACTTGAGAAAAGAGGACTTTTTAAAAAATATAACCACAATAGCATTTTCATCTCTTAAAAATCAGTAATTGCTTCATATTATAAGTCCAGTCAGTCTTCAGTTTTCCCATAATCCCAAATTTCTGATAGTCTCTAGTTCCCAGTATTGCTGTTTTTAGTCTGTAGGGTTTCCCTCCATCCTGTATTTGTGAATTCTGTGTCATACTTAATGTCCTTAAGGTATGTGTTCTGGTTGCTCTATTACTGTTTTACTCTCTCACCAAAGAGTATTTGTGCAAGTTAGATTTGTGTCTTACTTTTAAAATGTCTCCTATATACTTAATGACTCCTTACAAATGCCTTCTAAAACAATGTTAGGAACCTTTTGTGATTAGGGACTTGTGTCAGTAGACATTAGAATTGGATGGTTGTGAAAGGCCACTCCTTAGACTTTCTGAAGCTTTCAGTAGAATGCTGATAAATGCAAGGATGGTATATTGAATAATTAAACAATATGCCCTTACTGTCTCTTTTTACCTCCCAACAGATTCAGTTCAGTGCTACTTAGGCAGTTAACAGTAATAGCATGGTAATCCTGGCGAACATCCCCAAACATCTGAACACATTATTTTAGGTTAGACATGAATAGCTTCCTAATTAGAGAGTGTTTTTTAAGAAGCATCTAGAGGGGAATTAGACAGTAGTTTGAAGGATTTTGCATGGTATACATAAAGAATCAACTCACAATTCGTGTGTTTCATCATTGTCTCGTAGATACTAAGTTAATGGACTCGGTGACTTAGAGAGAGTCTCCGAAATACTGGACCCACTTAAAGATTACGTTTCCTTGTAACTTTGGGTAGTATCTTGTGAATCCTTAGATGTAGCTGATACCCTTGCATGACTGCCAGGAGACAAACATGTCAGTTAAATGACCTCATGGTTTTAAAAATGTCCTAATGTTTATGAAGTATTTAGTGTCTGCTTATACAAAGTTATTATGCAATAGTAAGATAAATAATATCCTCTGCCTGCTTAGAGTTTACATTCTAAAGGACAAACATCTAAATGAAATTGAGAAGTGTCTAGTGCTGGCTTCTAATGGTTTTACCTTGGGTAAGGTGGGGTAGTAGGTTTGTTATGCTGGAGAGATTGGAAAAATTGGGGACAGCTGTTGGTGGTATAAACTTTTGGATCGAGTTTATAATTTTCACTTTGCTTAGAAAAATTTATATTAACAAGTTTTCCCAAAATAAAATTTAGCACCTCATGTGATATCAGACATGTTGGATACATGATTAAATAGTTCACATAACATCTGGAGTAGAAAAAGATTAATTTGGCAGCCTTTATGACAGATTTAAAGCATTAAGGTCCAAGTCAGTAGAAGTTCTTAATATAACAATTTTTGTTGAGCATAATCGTCTGTATTTTGTCTTCTCTTAAGAGCATTACAACATTGTGAAGAGCTGATTAAGCAGTATAACCGTGCTGAGAACAGTATATGCTTACCTGACAGTAAGCCTCTGCCTCAGCAGAGTGTAACTAACCACGTGGGCAAAGCGGTGGAGGACTGCATGAGGGCCATCATCGGGGTGCTGCTCAACTTAACCAACGACAATGGTAAGGCACGCTTCCGCGTATATTCTGTGATAGACTGTACAGTATCACATGCAAAAATAAGTCAGTCCCCTTGTTTCTTCTCGCAGTGTAGTGGTTCTTAAAGTGCTGTCACGTAACTCACTTACTCATGTATTTAACTGCTTTTAAGAGCTGATACTTTTAGAACCTGNACTGTACAGTATCACATGCAAAAATAAGTCAGTCCCCTTGTTTCTTCTCTCAGTGTAGTGGTTCTTAAAGTGCTGTCACGTAACTCACTTACTCATGTATTTAACTGCTTTTAAGAGCTGATACTTTTAGAACCTGCGTTGTGGCTTGGCTTAGAAATACTACAGTCAACAATATATTTTAATAAAGAAATGACTATTCTTTTTTAAGCTATGTGTTTTTAACTTTTAATATTCGTGTTAATAGTTGGTCCCAATTTCACGCTTTCCCCATCCCCCACTCCAGAATGGGGCAGCACCAAAACAGGAGAGCAGGAGGGCTTGATTGGCACAGCCATGAACTGCGTGCTCCAGGTTCCGAAGCACCTGCCTCAGGAGCAGAGGTTCGATATTCGCGTGCTGGTGAGTTCAAGTGGCTTGTCTCATACATGCGTGCTTGATCTATAAGATGATGCAAGCAGCATCTTTGTTTGGGAAGATCATCGTTTTGTAGACTGGGTTTAGCCATGTAGATGGTAGAGCACGGGCTTGCTTTCTGGCTGCCAGCGAGAGTGACAGATACCGTGTTCATCTGCTTATAATCCTCGCCTGTGGTAACGTGCGTGATCTCGTTTTGCAGGGTTTGGGTCTACTGATAAATCTAGTGGAGTATAGTGCTCGAAACCGGCACTGCCTTGTCAGCATGGAAACATCGTGCTCTTTTGATTCCTCCTTCTGTAGCGGAGAAGGCGACGACAGTCTAAGGATAGCTGGGCGAGTCCATGCCGTTCAGGCTTTAGTGCAGGTAAGCCATAGCTTAACCGCGCCCTTTGCTGGTTGCATCCGTCCAGGTACTTGATCACTTGCATCTTCTTTCTCCCTTCAGCCTCCCCTCTCCCTCTGATATTTTTACCAGTTCAGTGAGAAGTTAGAATGTGTACCGTTACTTCATTTACTCTGCTGTTTTCAGCTGTGACAGTCACTCATTAGACACTATTAGCAAAAAGCAGAAACAAGGCCCATTTGTTTATGAATCAAAGATAGATTATTAACAACAAATTAGGAATTAACTTCTAGCCTTAGTCCTTTAGCATTTACTGGTCTGATCTCTGCCCAGGACGGTGTGCATCTGAATACTGGGATATACTTTTCAAAGTATGTATATCTTTGGAGTAATTTCCTAACTTAGAAATTGTTAAAATATGTACTAATATGTTAAAACTGATGTCCCCAACTCACCCCACCCCAAACACTCCCTTTCCTCTCGTTTATACTTCCTCCCAAAACTGTATGTGAGTTTTGGGGTTGTTGTTTTTTTTTTGACAATGCTGGCATTACAGTTTTTATCTTTTTGCAGCTACTTTTGTCATTTCCTTAAGTGACAGTAATAATGAACCATCCTTTTCATTTTTTTCTGAAGTCTTACCTAACCTTTAATCCTTTTGGTCTTTTTGAAACTAGAAGTGCTTGAACTCTGTTTTCAGGAAATAATCTGCAACTAGATGCCTGTCATTCTCTTTTCAAACATTCTGATCTCAGGACTTCTTTATACTTTTAACAATTACTGGGCACTCCAGAGAGCTTTGTGTGTGCTTCATTTGTTGATATTTACTAAATTAGAAGTCAAAACTGAAAAACTATAAAATACAGGCACACATTCTATTAGCCGTTGAAACAGTAGCATAATTATAGAGCGTACAGATTCAGGAAAACTCCACCATACAGTCATGAGAGAATGAAAGAAGTCAGTTGACCTTTAAATATTCTTATGAATGCAGTTTTGACCTGACGTACTCCCTGAAAGGATCTTGGGTTCCCCTTGAACCTAATTTTATGAAATACTGCTTTATATAAAACTTACATTTTACTTTCTTGAGGATATTAAAGTTTACATACCATTCTTCTGTATATTTCAGCAAGTGTTTGAGATCTACTTGGCATTTAGTATTCTGATAGCTGTCATCAGTAATTTAGGGTTTCTCCAGATCATATCAGCAAATATATGAAACGCTTTCTGTACAGTCAGCATTGTGCCAGCACAGGGAAATAAGTAAGTGAAGGCAAGAGTTTTTAGTATGTTCCCTTTTTAGACTTTGTTGGTGTATACTTCCACTGACAGGTGTACTTGTGTTTTTTTAATTGAAATGTTGTTGATTTACAGTGTTAATTTCTGCTGCACAGCAAAGTGACTCAGTTATACATACGCATTCTTTTTCGTATTCTTTTCCCTTATGGCTTATCCCATCACAGTGAATATGGTTCCCTGTGCTGTGGAGTAGGACCCTGTGTCCATCCATCTGTGTGTCATAGTTTGCGTCTGTTAAACCCAAACTCCCAGTCCTTCCCTCTCCTAGCCCCTCCCTGAAGGAAACAAGTCTGTTATATCCGTGTCACCTTTGCACAGGGACCATGCTAATAATTCTCTGTTAACATGTGCTCTGAAGCAAGCACTGTGCTTTTATTGTTGATATAGCAGTCGAGATTTAGTCTCAGTCTTTCTCTGAGAACTTGTTTTCCGCTTTCTTTGGTTTTTATTTCTTTAAATTTCTTTTAAAGAAGCCATTTGTTTTCCCCCAATATTATGAAACTTGATTCAGTGTCCTCTCTTCCTTCCAGGTAATTTATCCAGGCTGCTTGGATTTAAAGAATTTTTAACTGTTTTAATTTTAACTTTTAATTTATAATTTTTTCTTGAACTTTGCTGCCCATTATTATCCAAATTAAAGGAGTGTTGAGATTTTCATTCTTAAAAATAGAATGCATACATCATCGGTAGATAATTTACTTAGTTGAATCCCAGCAGCATTTATAGTTTTGTTTTGTCTTCAGTTGGATGTAGAGCGAGGGCTTTTACTGATACGTAGCCTTTTTATCAGATAATATGCTTCTTAGGGTTAGTGATGCTTAAAAGCAAATAGAGCCTTATATTTGGGCACATTGATGTTGGGAGGTGATCCCTTTATAATGATCTTCAAAAATGTTTATCAGCTGTTCCTTGAGCGAGAACGAGCAGCACAGCTGGCAGAAAGTAAAACAGACGAATTGATCAAAGATGCTCCCACCACTCAGCATGACAAGAGTGGAGAGTGGCAAGAAACAAGTGGAGAAATACAGTGGGTATCAACTGAGAAGACGGATGCTACAGAAGAGAAAAATAAGAAGGAGGAGGATGATGAAGAACTTGACCTCAATAAAGGTATGTTTTTCTTGACTGCTTTATTTCTTTAAAGGTGTGTGTGTGTTTTCCCCGTAAAACATTTTCTCCCTTCCTGTGTTGCCATTGTCTTGCTGTTTGCTGGCCTCTCTGGTTGAGTGCACACGGGCTTTGCTGTTCCGTCACAGTCTTCACCCAGCGGTGAGAGTGGTTTGTGTGCACTGTTGGAAGGTCTGTGTTTCCTCCCTGGGCCTCTTTTCTTGACTGTGGACAGAAGCAGCCAAGCAACATGACTCCTAAGGGTGTTTACAGTTTTGATATTTTGCCCATATTTTAGATTGGGTTATCTTTTGTTGTTACTGAGTAGAGTTTTTAGAGCCTTGATTCTTATCAAGTACCTGCTTTGCAGATAAATTCTATGAGTTGTCTTCTTGAAGGTGAAGCTTTAAATTTGATCGTATTTTTTTATATTGTCTTTTGTGGTCCTGGTGGTGTATCTAAAACCATTTCCTAACCCAGGGTCACAAATATTTAGTCCTGTGTTTTCTTCTAAGGGTTTTATGGTTTTAGCTTTTATATTAAGGTCCCTCTACCATTCGTGGGTTGTCTTTTTTTTTTTTTTTTTTAAATTTGGTTTATTTGTGTGGATATTACATCTTCCTAGCACCATTATCCAGAGAAGGTGATGGCACCCCACTCCAGTACTCTTGCCTGGAAAATCCCATGGACGGAGGAGCCTGGTGGGCTGCAGTCCATGGGGTCGCGAAGAGTCGGACACGACTGAGCGACTTCCCTTTCACTTTTCACTTTCATGCATTGGAGAAGGAAATGGAAACTCACTCCAGTGTTCTTGCCTGGAGAATCCCAGGGATGGGGGGGGCCCTGGTGGGCTGCCGTCTATGGGGTCGCACAGAGTCAGACATGACTGAAGTGACTCAGCAGCAGCAGCAGCATTACCAGCGTGTAGCAGTTCTGAAGTAAAGGTGGCACAGTAGCTGGCTTCCTGGGTGCTTTGTTTGGTGTAGTTCTGGTTTCCCTGCATATGCGCACGCACTGTCAGCTTCCTGTGTTACTCTTTCAGCGCTGCAGCACGCTGGCAGACACATGGAGGACTGCATCGTGGCCTCGTACACAGCACTGCTGCTCGGGTGTCTCTGCCAGGAGAGCCCAGTAAGTAAGAGTCCCGTGTTGTTGCATGTTTTCCTAGAAGAATTTCACGCAGCCACTTCACATCGTTACTTAACTAACTTGTTACTTTATTTTTCCCTCCTGTTAAAAACTGTTAAATATTTGGTGAACTTTAGGAGGTACATTTCAAAGTAAGAGTGTATTGGTTTTGATGAGAAAGTTCCAGATTGATCGAGGAATCAATTCAAATGTCTTTGGTTGAAGTAAAAGAGCATCATATAAGACCTGTGCTCAGCTGGCTTAAGGTGAAAAAGGTTCGCCTCAGTGATAACAAGGACTCATACTTTCTACCTTTAAACTCTGCTCTCCTCTGCCTGTTGTCTTCTGCTAGCTTTCTTCATGCACCTATGCTGACTCCGTGTCTCACCTAGTTAAAATAATGCCCAGCAGAAGAATGTGGCCTCTTTGTTTCTCTCTGTTTAAAGAACAATGATTTCTTTTCCCTAGGACTTTTCCATACCCAACGCAAAAAGTAGACTTTCTTTACCTTGGCCAGCATTGGCTCAATGCTTTTGTTTGATGTACTCATTGGCTGGGAAAATGGGATTACTATGTGAGATTTAGATCATGATTTAGCTACGAAAAATCATGGCTATCCCTGGTGGGTCAGAGGGTAAAGTGTCTGCCTGCAATGTAGGAGACCCGAGTTAGATCCCTGGGTAGGGAAGATCCCCTGGAGAAAGAAATGGCAACCCATTCCAGTATCCTTGCCTAGAGAAACCCATGGACAGAGGAGCCTGGTGGGCTACAGTCCACAGGGTCGCAAAGAGTCGGACACGACTGAGCAACTTGACTTTCACTTTAACTACGAAAAGGATGTGAATGTGTACACAGTTGGGCTGAATCAGCACAGAAGTGGACATTTCTTGCTGTTTGAACAGTCTGCTTTAGAATGGAGGATACAT
>SJYW01015767.1:69682-99972 GCA_006410735.1 Raphicerus campestris
CCTAACCTTTAATCCTTTTGGTCTTTTTGAAACTAGAAGTGCTTGAACTCTGTTTTCAGGAAATAATCTGCAACTAGATGCCTGTCATTCTCTTTTCAAACATTCTGATCTCAGGACTTCTTTATACTTTTAACAATTACTGGGCACTCCAGAGAGCTTTGTGTGTGCTTCATTTGTTGATATTTACTAAATTAGAAGTCAAAACTGA
The DNA here is from genome assembly GCA_006410735.1 of Raphicerus campestris. Taxonomy (NCBI): domain Eukaryota; kingdom Metazoa; phylum Chordata; class Mammalia; order Artiodactyla; family Bovidae; genus Raphicerus; species Raphicerus campestris. The sequence continues at coordinate 69,891 of SJYW01015767.1, forward strand.
AAAACTATAAAATACAGGCACACATTCTATTAGCTGTTGAAACAGTAGCATAATTACAGAGCGTACAGATTCAGGAAAACTCCACCATACAGTCATGAGAGAATGAAAGAAGTCAGTTGACCTTTAAATATTCTTATGAATGCAGTTTTGACCTGACGTACTCCCTGAAAGGATCTTGGGTTCCCCTTGAACCTAATTTTATGAAATACTGCTTTATATAAAACTTACATTTTACTTTCTTGAGGATATTAAAGTTTACATACCATTCTTCTGTATATTTCAGCAAGTGTTTGAGATCTACTTGGCATTTAGTATTCTGATAGCTGTCATCAGTAATTTAGGGTTTCTCCAGATCATATCAGCAAATATATGAAACGCTTTCTGTACAGTCAACATTGTGCCAGCACAGGGAAATAAGTAAGTGAAGGCAAGAGTTTTTAGTATGTTCCCTTTTTAGACTTTGTTGGTGTATACTTCCACTGACAGGTGTACTTGTGTTTTTTTAATTGAAATGTTGTTGATTTACAGTGTTAATTTCTGCTGCACAGCAAAGTGACTCAGTTATACATACGCATTCTTTTTCGTATTCTTTTCCCTTATGGCTTATCCCATCACAGTGAATATGGTTCCCTGTGCTGTGGAGTAGGACCCTGTGTCCATCCATCTGTGTGTCATAGTTTGCGTCTGTTAAACCCAAACTCCCAGTCCTTCCCTCTCCTAGCCCCTCCCTGAAGGAAACAAGTCTGTTATATCCGTGTCACCTTTGCACAGGGACCATGCTAATAATTCTCTGTTAACATGTGCTCTGAAGCAAGCACTGTGCTTTTATTGTTGATATAGCAGTCGAGATTTAGTCTCAGTCTTTCTCTGAGAACTTGTTTTCTGCTTTCTTTGGTTTTTATTTCTTTAAATTTCTTTTAAAGAAGCCATTTGTTTTCCCCCAATATTATGAAACTTGATTCAGTGTCCTCTCTTCCTTCCAGGTAATTTATCCAGGCTGCTTGGATTTAAAGAATTTTTAACTGTTTTAATTTTAACTTTTAATTTATAATTTTTTCTTGAACTTTGCTGCCCATTATTATCCAAATTAAAGGAGTGTTGAGATTTTCATTCTTAAAAATAGAATGCATACATCATCGGTAGATAATTTACTTAGTGGAATCCCAGAAGCATTTATAGTTTTGTTTTGTCTTCAGTTGGATGTAGAGCGAGTGCTTTTACTGATACGTAGCCTTTTTATCAGATAATATGCTTCTTAGGGTTAGTGATGCTTAAAAGCAAATAGAGCCTTATATTTGGGCACATTGATGTTGGGAGGTGATCCCTTTATAATGATCTTCAAAAATGTTTATCAGCTGTTCCTTGAGCGAGAACGAGCAGCACAGCTGGCAGAAAGTAAAACAGACGAATTGATCAAAGATGCTCCCACCACTCAGCATGACAAGAGTGGAGAGTGGCAAGAAACAAGTGGAGAAATACAGTGGGTATCAACTGAGAAGACGGATGCTACAGAAGAGAAAAATAAGAAGGAGGAGGATGATGAAGAACTTGACCTCAATAAAGGTATGTTTTTCTTGACTGCTTTATTTCTTTAAAGGTGTGTGTGTGTGTTTTCCCCGTAAAACATTTTCTCCCTTCCTGTGTTGCCATTGTCTTGCTGTTTGCTGGCCTCTCTGGTTGAGTGCACACGGGCTTTGCTGTTCCGTCACAGTCTTCACCCAGCGGTGAGAGTGGTTTGTGTGCACTGTTGGAAGGTCTGTGTTTCCTCCCTGGGCCTCTTTTCTTGACTGTGGACAGAAGCAGCCAAGCAACATGACTCCTAAGGGTGTTTACAGTTTTGATATTTTGCCCATATTTTAGATTGGGTTATCTTTTGTTGTTACTGAGTAGAGTTTTTAGAGCCTTGATTCTTATCAAGTACCTGCTTTGCAGATAAATTCTATGAGTTGTCTTCTTGAAGGTGAAGCTTTAAATTTGATCGTATTTTTTTATATTGTCTTTTGTGGTCCTGGTGGTGTATCTAAAACCATTTCCTAACCCAGGGTCACAAATATTTAGTCCTGTGTTTTCTTCTAAGGGTTTTATGGTTTTAGCTTTTGTATTAAGGTCCCTCTACCATTCGTGGGTTGTCTTTTTTTTTTTTTTTTTTAAATTTGGTTTATTTGTGTGGATATTACATCTTCCTAGCACCATTATCCAGAGAAGGTGATGGCACCCCACTCCAGTACTCTTGCCTGGAAAATCCCATGGACGGAGGAGCCTGGTGGGCTGCAGTCCATGGGGTCGCGAAGAGTCGGACACGACTGAGCGACTTCCCTTTCACTTTTCACTTTCATGCATTGGAGAAGGAAATGGAAACTCACTCCAGTGTTCTTGCCTGGAGAATCCCAGGGATGGGGGGGCCCTGGTGGGCTGCCGTCTATGGGGTCGCACAGAGTCAGACATGACTGAAGTGACTCAGCAGCAGCAGCATTACCAGCGTGTAGCAGTTCTGAAGTAAAGGTGGCACAGTAGCTGGCTTCCTGGGTGCTTTGTTTGGTGTAGTTCTGGTTTCCCTGCATATGCGCACGCACTGTCAGCTTCCTGTGTTACTCTTTCAGCGCTGCAGCACGCTGGCAGACACATGGAGGACTGCATCGTGGCCTCGTACACAGCACTGCTGCTCGGGTGTCTCTGCCAGGAGAGCCCAGTAAGTAAGAGTCCCGTGTTGTTGCATGTTTTCCTAGAAGAATTTCACGCAGCCACTTCACATCGTTACTTAACTAACTTGTTACTTTATTTTTCCCTCCTGTTAAAAACTGTTAAATATTTGGTGAACTTTAGGAGGTACATTTCAAAGTAAGAGTGTATTGGTTTTGATGAGAAAGTTCCAGATTGATCGAGGAATCAATTCAAATGTCTTTGGTTGAAGTAAAAGAGCATCATATAAGACCTGTGCTCAGCTGGCTTAAGGTGAAAAAGGTTCGCCTCAGTGATAACAAGGACTCATACTTTCTACCTTTAAACTCTGCTCTCCTCTGCCTGTTGTCTTCTGCTAGCTTTCTTCATGCACCTATGCTGACTCCGTGTCTCACCTAGTTAAAATAATGCCCAGCAGAAGAATGTGGCCTCTTTGTTTCTCTCTGTTTAAAGAACAATGATTTCTTTTCCCTAGGACTTTTCCATACCCAACGCAAAAAGTAGACTTTCTTTACCTTGGCCAGCATTGGCTCAATGCTTTTGTTTGATGTACTCATTGGCTGGGAAAATGGGATTACTATGTGAGATTTAGATCATGATTTAGCTACGAAAAATCATGGCTATCCCTGGTGGGTCAGAGGGTAAAGTGTCTGCCTGCAATGTAGGAGACCCGAGTTAGATCCCTGGGTAGGGAAGATCCCCTGGAGAAAGAAATGGCAACCCATTCCAGTATCCTTGCCTAGAGAAACCCATGGACAGAGGAGCCTGGTGGGCTACAGTCCACAGGGTCGCAAAGAGTCGGACACGACTGAGCAACTTGACTTTCACTTTAACTACGAAAAGGATGTGAATGTGTACACAGTTGGGCTGAATCAGCACAGAAGTGGACATTTCTTGCTGTTTGAACAGTCTGCTTTAGAATGGAGGATACATCGGATTTTTTTTTTTTTTTTAATTTTTTTAACAGAGGGGCCCAGTAGAAGAGCCAAATTTTAAAAGAGAGGTGGATTTTTTTCCCCCTACAAGCAAGGGCGTTCAGGATGCCAGAAAGAAGTGAGACCTGTTGTATAGTGGGATGGCTAGTTTCTGTTTTCTTAAGACTAGAGGGCTAGAAGGAAAGAACATAATCATGATAGGAAGGGCTTTTATCAACCCACCCACATTTCCTCATTTTTGCCACCAAGTTTTCTTTTTCTCCACTGTCATTTTTGTTGTTCCTGTGTACCTTATTTGTCTTAAGTCTGGTGTGTTTTTCTGGATCGTTTCTGTCCATTTATTCCATATTGTAGAAAGGCTCTGAGTTAAGTGCATACTGGCCCACTTCGTTGTTGGCCCTTGCTGGCACAACTGCTTTCAGGATCAAGACTAGAGTTCTTAGCATGGTGCTAGAGGCCCCACAAATCTTTATTTCCTTTCCTGGACTCTCTTCAAGCTCAGCCCTTGTCCTTATTTCCTTAAAATTCAAGGATTTTAAGGGCAAATGGGAAGCACATACCAAGCAAAAAGGAGGAGGAAAGCACCCCCCCCCCCCAAAAAAAAGAGTGGGTATGCTATTTAAAGATTTTTACATATTTTGTGTACACCCTGGTTTTAGTTATGTTCTTAAGTAACCTTAAAATTGAGTTTTTTTCAGATGTGAATTATTTCTCTCTCATATCTAAAGAGAGGTTAGGTTGTAGACATTATTGTGAATTTACAGAGCCCAGGATGTCTTTCTTACCTTAGGGGTCATTATGATTAACCCTGAAAAGCTAGCTGATTCCACAAAACGTGAAAGAAATTGGTTTGCCCAGTGTTTAAGTGGAGGAAAGATGAGAAAGCAGGTGGTTATATGCAGTAAGGGCTATTTTAAGGTAAAGCACAGCATGCTTAGGAAGCCCAGGAGACTCTGATGTTATTCTCCGTTACCCAGTATACGTCTGGTGCATTTTAATGGTCAGTCTTCTCTGTAGTCTTTCTGTTCTTGGTGCTCTCAACTCTCCATTCCTAAAACCCAGCATACCACCACCATAGCTAACTTCCTTAAGAGCACGCCTGATCATGTTAACTCTCTTCAGTCTCACTCTCGCCAGTCTTTCTTGACTGCCATTTAGGAAATGATAGCTTTGTTTACTGCTATAAGAGTCCAAACTTAAATGCTTCTCCAATATTTTGTTTTACTGAAGCATAGTTGATCCAGTATTAAAGTCTATCACACCCCTTGGTTGCGTTTCTAAATTTCTGAAGTAGGCCATGCCGCTTCACACCTTTTCTTACCTTCTGTACACTACCGTTTATTGCACACTTTTAAAATAAATGCTCTGACTCCTTCCCATGCCTTGGCTACTTACCGTGTTGTACTCGTAATTTGTTGATAGAAAAGGATTTGATTTGGGTCGTTGAGAAGTTTTCACTTGAAACCTAGGATCTAATTCTTTACTCTGAATGAGAGAGGCACCCTTTTCTGTTGAGCCATCTTCATAGCCAGCATCCAGTCTTCCCACCACGGTGCTCCCCTGCCCCTCTCCGTGTGGTTGGTTAGGGTATGTTTAAAGCCAGCTTCGCGTTACCTCTGCAGCTAGCTGTTGCCCTCATGATGTGCCCCTCACTGTAGCCTCAGTGTGTGTTCAAAATACAGCATTGAAAGATGGCAAAATCCCTCAGGATTGGAGCTGCGAGCTTTTACTGAGTAGCTGTAAAAGTGGGAGAGAGGGGATTGGTTGCAAATTTCCTAAGAGGGTAATAGGTACTCTTCCATGCCTTCATCAACAAATATGAAATCAAAAGCATCCCTCTTCCCGTCTTTTTTTTTCTTGTATGTGCTTTTTATTATAGGTGAGCCTCCTTAGAAGAGCTTTTCCTTTTATTCTTGATGAATCTTTAAAGCATTTTAAATACATATTGAAATAAAACAACATTTTAAGCAGGCCCTGTATTTTTATTACAGTGAACTGGTTTATATACAGTTTGGCTGCTTCTTGCTAATAACGGAGGGAAACATCCTGACATTGCCTTCTGTCCTGACATTGCCTACATTTTTTTACTATAGATGATATCAGATTTCCTTTGGAAAGATACAGTTAATTCCTATCCTACATGAAGAATTTTCCTTGATCCGTTTCTTTATATTCCTGATCAGCTTTATGGATACATTCTCAGTCTGCCTTTCCTTGCTATTCTTATCCCCTGCCCTTCCTGCCTCACCCCCACCCCCTGAAGTACATTTTGTTATTTCAGGCATTTTTCTGTGCATTTACAAAAGTAAATATGCACATAAATGTTTCTTTGTAGTCTTTGGCAGCTTTATCTTTTTCCTTTCTTTCTAAGGATGGGATAGGGAATGGACTCACAGGCTCACAAAAGTTAGAGTGTGGAAAAGGAAATTGCATATTAACCAAGGAGTTTAAGGACCTTGTATAAGTTTGAAACAGGATGTGTGCCAAAACCAACTACGCAGTGCAAGGTTCAAACTCATGTTTTCTGCCACCTGACCCGTGTTCTTTGGTTTGTTTCCTTAGATCAATGTGACCACTGTGCGGGAGTATCTGCCAGAAGGGGACTTTTCAATAATGACAGAGATGCTCAAAAAATTCCTGAGCTTCATGAATCTTACCGTAAGTAACTTGTATTGCAGCTTCTGTGGTTTTACATATGATGCACTAATGACCGTAGACATGCAGAACCTCTCTGGCAGGCCAGAGGCTGAGACGGCACCTTCATTGTGGGGTGTGCAAGTTCAGTCCCTGGTCAGGGAACTGAGATCCCACGTGATTTGCAACCAGAAAACCAAAGCATAAGCAATACTGTAATTTTAAAAAATTCAGTAAATACTTTTTAAGAAATGACGGTAGAAATACAAGTATTATGGCCATCATGAATAGAAGCAAAAAAATGATTTTCTTTTAATAATTGCGTGGTTTCTTTAAGGTAACTGAATTATTAGGGCCAAATATATTGATACTGTAGTAGGAGAGCCATAGTTTGATCTCACCTTGTTTTGATTCATAATGTTTGGTTCAGTAAAGCTAAATATTTGAAGCTCTGATGCAGTGCTTTGGAGAATTAACTGTGACTTCCCCTCCACTCCCCCGGCCCCTCCCCCTCCAGTGTGCTGTTGGAACCACGGGCCAGAAGTCCATCTCGAGAGTGATTGAGTACTTGGAACACTGCTAGCTGCTTGCCCTTTGCTTCAGGCGCTCGGCAATGCTGGAGCTATACTTAGGCAAAGAAAAGTCNTCTTTCTAAGGATGGGATAGGGAATGGACTCACAGGCTCACAAAAGTTAGAGTGTAGAAAAGGAAATTGCATATTAACCAAGGAGTTTAAGGACCTTGTATAAGTTTGAAACAGGATGTGTGCCAAAACCAACTACGCAGTGCAAGGTTCAAACTCATGTTTTCTGCCACCTGACCCGTGTTCTTTGGTTTGTTTCCTTAGATCAATGTGACCACTGTGCGGGAGTATCTGCCAGAAGGGGACTTTTCAATAATGACAGAGATGCTCAAAAAATTCCTGAGCTTCATGAATCTTACCGTAAGTAACTTGTATTGCAGCTTCTGTGGTTTTACATATGATGCACTAATGACCGTAGACATGCAGAACCTCTCTGGCAGGCCAGAGGCTGAGACGGCACCTTCAGTGTGGGGTGTGCAAGTTCAGTCCCTGGTCAGGGAACTGAGATCCCACGTGATTTGCAACCAGAAAACCAAAGCATAAGCAATACTGTAATTTTAAAAAATTCAGTAAATACTTTTTAAGAAATGACGGTAGAAATACAAGTATTATGGCCATCATGAATAGAAGCAAAAAAATGATTTTCTTTTAATAATTGCGTGGTTTCTTTAAGGTAACTGAATTATTAGGGCCAAATATATTGATACTGTAGTAGGAGAGCCATAGTTTGATCTCACCTTGTTTTGATTCATAATGTTTGGTTCAGTAAAGCTAAATATTTGAAGCTCTGATGCAGTGCTTTGGAGAATTAACTGTGACTTCCCCTCCACTCCCCTGGCCCCTCCCCCTCCAGTGTGCTGTTGGAACCACGGGCCAGAAGTCCATCTCGAGAGTGATTGAGTACTTGGAACACTGCTAGCTGCTTGCCCTTTGCTTCAGGCGCTCGGCAATGCTGGAGCTATACTTAGGCAAAGAAAAGTCGCGGAAGAAGTCCTTGAGGACACCCCAAGAACATTCAGCAGTATCGTCCACATTTGGGTTTTTAAGGCCACCTGATTTCTTCTTCGTCATGCATTCTGCATTTGCTAAATGACAGTTACTACATCAATCTGCAACTATCAAAAATGAGGGAAAAGGTTCAGGCTGTTAACAGTTCCACGCAGTATTTACACACACTTGGCAGAGTGTGTGCTCCCCCTTGTCCTCGCGCTTTGTTCCGGGCAAGTTTCAGGGGAACCTGTGCTGCTGTTCGTGCAACTGCTGTGAGTGTTGAGCCACTGTTGTCGTGCCGGCCAGGTGCAGAGGCAGCTGAGCTACTGAGGCGGCGGATGTCCGAGGACATTCCAGACAGCAGCTTAGTTCCTTTTTCAGGCTCATTTGCTTTTGCTTTTTTGTTGAATGATTCCAATCGTAAATAAAGCTTTTAATAATTTTGTGAATTTTTTTTGTTGTTGTTCCCTGAACTACTGTCTATATTTAAAATTAGATGGAATCCAAAGACACAAGGGATTAGTATATTTTTTTATTCTTGATTTGGTTTGGGTTGTTGAAATATTTTTCACCTTTGAGACCATGACCATATTCATTATCATACCATAGTAAAGTCATAGCTGTAGATGCAAGAAAACAGATAACAGTTGGAGGGAAGATAAGATGCTGTGCCCTGTTAAAGGATGAAGCGAAATAGACAAACCCAGGGTTAGGGGAGACTCTCGAAACATGATTAAGTTTTGAGGGAGAACTCTCTAGATATATTTTCTAATGTTCAATACAGTAAATATAAGGAAGCTAAAACACCAATGTGGAATTCATGTTTCCAGACAACATGTATATCCTTCTATAAGAGTGACAGGATCAAATGCATAAACGCAAAGCCTTAAATTGTTGGTTTAGAGAAGATCCTTTTTCTTCATCCAGATTCTTTTAGTTCATAGAACAGTGTGTTGTTTGGAGCACACAGTAACATATTTTATATATTTAATTTTACAACATTGCAAATTTTTATTGTATTAATTATTGTTCAGACCACTGGCTATACATTTTTTCTTTTTTACTGATTGGGCCTGAATACAGGCTTTCCAGAGATTTTCATTTAATACTTTAAAATACCTTTCAGGTAGTTACATCATGTTTCTTCATTGGATTTGTAAAACTTGAAGCCATAAAAATATTAGTTTGGTGTGTATTGGGGAAAATAGCTAAAAGTCTAATTTTTACCCATTTAGACTTTGTTATTTCCTTGTATAAAGTGACAAATCGGGGCTCTTGGATCATTGCCAGCTGTAATGTTTTTTAATGCAGTGGCTGCCTTTTATTGTCTTCCTATTTTTGATAATGCAGATTGTTGGGAAATCTATAAAGGAAGTAACTGATTCCAGTCAAATTGTTTTCTGCTTCCTCCTACCCACCCCAGCCCCCCACCCATCACCTTTTAAGAGCATAGTATGCCAGTGTAACTTGGGAAAGATTGAGGTTGTGTTTGCCCTGAGTATACAAGCTAGCTTATTAGCAAACTATTTAAAATGCTTATTGGTAAATGATATCCGTAAAATTGAATTAGTTAAATTATTTTAAAATACATTGATTGATATTTATTAATCATTGGATTTAGGAAAAGGAGGAGATTCTTAGTAAAACTGATCTGTGGCTGAATGGTAAGGGATATTATAAAGCATTTGGATAAGAACAATCAGGGCGAGCTGCATTTTTCTGTTACACTGGTAATCATTTGAGAATTGATTTACCTCAGTGTTTAACAGCTTTTTGTTTTGTTTTGTTTTTTAAATAATAACTAATTGTCCAGCACTGATGGAGATGCAGGTTTTGGTGGGGAGGGGTGGGGGAGGGGCCACCTCACCAAACACGGTGCACTTGTGTGTTTGTAACCCTCAGAGAACTCTGCATTTTAGGGTACTTGAGGCTGACTTGCAAATTAACTAAAGTTTTAAAGTAACCTTTTTTTCCACTGTAAATATTTCTGTAAATACTACCAATTGGAAACTAGAAGGTAGAGTACTTTTCTGAATCCAATCCTATTTTTATTTTATACAGTATTTCTCAGCTGTGATCTTTGGAGCAAAAGCCAACGGCAGGAAAAAATAGTTTGTACCAGTTTCATGAAGTATGTCTTTGGGTTTTTGTAAATAATTTTAACTCAAATAAAATTGCTACTTTCAATACACATGTTGTCTTTTAACATAAATCTATTGAACTATTTTGGAGGAAGAAGACTCACAAGCTTGATGGAGCTGACTAATGGGAAACAATGTGTCACTTAAGTGAATTTCACACTTTGAAAATGCACAGAACAATTTAACCAGTTTTTGTTCAACACTGTGTATCCCTGTGTTTTTAATAATACTCATCTGAATGGAATGTCGACTCGGCAGCTCACGTGTGCGGGATGGGGGTTTTCTGGTTGAGGAGCTGTGCCCTTGTCACGTTCACTGCGTCGCTTTGGTCCGTCTGCTCCTCTGAATATGGCCTCTGCATCTGAGTTCTGAGAACTGCTTTCTAGTTTTTCCGTTTCTTCTTCGGCCTTTTAAGTTTCCTGTATTTATTCAGGTGGGTTCCTCAACCTCTGCTGAATGCTTACACTGTAAACCTGGATGAAACGATCTGTCCTGGGAGCTTCTGTCTGCTTTTCCCTCTTGCACACATAGAGGCAAGTATATAACCATGTTAAGAGTGCAGGCTAAGGACATAGAGAGATCTTAAANAGAAGTCCATCTCGAGAGTGATTGAGTACTTGGAACACTGCTAGCTGCTTGCCCTTTGCTTCAGGCGCTCGGCAATGCTGGAGCTATACTTAGGCAAAGAAAAGTCGCGGAAGAAGTCCTTGAGGACACCCCAAGAACATTCAGCAGTATCGTCCACATTTGGGTTTTTAAGGCCACCTGATTTCTTCTTCGTCATGCATTCTGCATTTGCTAAATGACAGTTACTACATCAATCTGCAACTATCAAAAATGAGGGAAAAGGTTCAGGCTGTTAACAGTTCCACGCAGTATTTACACACACTTGGCAGAGTGTGTGCTCCCCCTTGTCCTCGCGCTTTGTTCCGGGCAAGTTTCAGGGGAACCTGTGCTGCTGTTCGTGCAACTGCTGTGAGTGTTGAGCCACTGTTGTCGTGCCGGCCAGGTGCAGAGGCAGCTGAGCTACTGAGGCGGCGGATGTCCGAGGACATTCCAGACAGCAGCTTAGTTCCTTTTTCAGGCTCATTTGCTTTTGCTTTTTTGTTGAATGATTCCAATCGTAAATAAAGCTTTTAATAATTTTGTGAATTTTTTTTGTTGTTGTTCCCTGAACTACTGTCTATATTTAAAATTAGATGGAATCCAAAGACACAAGGGATTAGTATATTTTTTTATTCTTGATTTGGTTTGGGTTGTTGAAATATTTTTCACCTTTGAGACCATGACCATATTCATTATCATACCATAGTAAAGTCATAGCTGTAGATGCAAGAAAACAGATAACAGTTGGAGGGAAGATAAGATGCTGTGCCCTGTTAAAGGATGAAGCGAAATAGACAAACCCAGGGTTAGGGGAGACTCTCGAAACATGATTAAGTTTTGAGGGAGAACTCTCTAGATATATTTTCTAATGTTCAATACAGTAAATATAAGGAAGCTAAAACACCAATGTGGAATTCATGTTTCCAGACAACATGTATATCCTTCTATAAGAGTGACAGGATCAAATGCATAAACGCAAAGCCTTAAATTGTTGGTTTAGAGAAGATCCTTTTTCTTCATCCAGATTCTTTTAGTTCATAGAACAGTGTGTTGTTTGGAGCACACAGTAACATATTTTATATATTTAATTTTACAACATTGCAAATTTTTATTGTATTAATTATTGTTCAGACCACTGGCTATACATTTTTTCTTTTTTACTGATTGGGCCTGAATACAGGCTTTCCAGAGATTTTCATTTAATACTTTAAAATACCTTTCAGGTAGTTACATCATGTTTCTTCATTGGATTTGTAAAACTTGAAGCCATAAAAATATTAGTTTGGTGTGTATTGGGGAAAATAGCTAAAAGTCTAATTTTTACCCATTTAGACTTTGTTATTTCCTTGTATAAAGTGACAAATCGGGGCTCTTGGATCATTGCCAGCTGTAATGTTTTTTAATGCAGTGGCTGCCTTTTATTGTCTTCCTATTTTTGATAATGCAGATTGTTGGGAAATCTATAAAGGAAGTAACTGATTCCAGTCAAATTGTTTTCTGCTTCCTCCTACCCACCCCAGCCCCCCACCCATCACCTTTTAAGAGCATAGTATGCCAGTGTAACTTGGGAAAGATTGAGGTTGTGTTTGCCCTGAGTATACAAGCTAGCTTATTAGCAAACTATTTAAAATGCTTATTGGTAAATGATATCCGTAAAATTGAATTAGTTAAATTATTTTAAAATACATTGATTGATATTTATTAATCATTGGATTTAGGAAAAGGAGGAGATTCTTAGTAAAACTGATCTGTGGCTGAATGGTAAGGGATATTATAAAGCATTTGGATAAGAACAATCAGGGCGAGCTGCATTTTTCTGTTACACTGGTAATCATTTGAGAATTGATTTACCTCAGTGTTTAACAGCTTTTTGTTTTGTTTTGTTTTTTAAATAATAACTAATTGTCCAGCACTGATGGAGATGCAGGTTTTGGTGGGGAGGGGTGGGGGAGGGGCCACCTCACCAAACACGGTGCACTTGTGTGTTTGTAACCCTCAGAGAACTCTGCATTTTAGGGTACTTGAGGCTGACTTGCAAATTAACTAAAGTTTTAAAGTAACCTTTTTTTCCACTGTAAATATTTCTGTAAATACTACCAATTGGAAACTAGAAGGTAGAGTACTTTTCTGAATCCAATCCTATTTTTATTTTATACAGTATTTCTCAGCTGTGATCTTTGGAGCAAAAGCCAACGGCAGGAAAAAATAGTTTGTACCAGTTTCATGAAGTATGTCTTTGGGTTTTTGTAAATAATTTTAACTCAAATAAAATTGCTACTTTCAATACACATGTTGTCTTTTAACATAAATCTATTGAACTATTTTGGAGGAAGAAGACTCACAAGCTTGATGGAGCTGACTAATGGGAAACAATGTGTCACTTAAGTGAATTTCACACTTTGAAAATGCACAGAACAATTTAACCAGTTTTTGTTCAACACTGTGTATCCCTGTGTTTTTAATAATACTCATCTGAATGGAATGTCGACTCGGCAGCTCACGTGTGAGGGATGGGGGTTTTCTGGTTGAGGAGCTGTGCCCTTGTCACGTTCACTGCGTCGCTTTGGTCCGTCTGCTCCTCTGAATACGGCCTCTGCATCTGAGTTCTGAGAACTGCTTTCTAGTTTTTCCGTTTCTTCTTCGGCCTTTTAAGTTTCCTGTATTTATTCAGGTGGGTTCCTCAACCTCTGCTGAATGCTTACACTGTAAACCTGGATGNGTGGCCTCTGCATCTGAGTTCTGAGAACTGCTTTCTAGTTTTTCCGTTTCTTCTTCGGCCTTTTAAGTTTCCTGTATTTATTCAGGTGGGTTCCTCAACCTCTGCTGAATGCTTACACTGTAAACCTGGATGAAACAATCTGTCCTGGGAGCTTCTGTCTGCTTTTCCCTCTTGCACACATAGAGGCAAGTATATAACCATGTTAAGAGTGCAGGCTAAGGACATAGAGAGATCTTAAAATCACATGCATACATTTTGAATATTACTGCTGATGTTTGTGGACTTTGAGCAAATTCCTGAACTTTTTTTCTGTTTATTCAACCAGAAATAGGGGATAGTACTGGGTTGGCCAAAAAGTTTGTTCTGGTTTTTATGGGTTTTTTTTTTTGCCAACCCAGTACTTCGCCTCAGTGCCGTGAAGATCAAGATGGTACACGTATTCAGTGTTTCAGACAGGGCTTGGTAAATAGTAGCTTTTATCAAACAATTTTCACTCCATCAGGAAATTAAAATGTAAAGAACAGAGGAGAATAAGTGTGATAATTTTAAACACTTGAGATAATAACCTTTTCATATCACTGAGGGCATTGATTGGGTTTGAATTACTTTAACAGCAAATCTCTAATTAATATCTTGGTAGTAACTAATAAAGCAGGGGGGAGACAAGTGATCATTAAAATGTTCCAAACANAATGTTTGTCCATCAGCAGGCAATGGATAAACTGTATTTATGCAACAGAATTTAGCAATAAAGGGGAATGACCTACTAATTCAATCAGAAATGTGGATAAATCTTATATTTATTGCTGAGTGGAAGAAGCCAAATAAGCTTACATATAGCATGAGTCAGCTGACACAAATTTATAGGACTGGCAAAACTAAGGTGAAAACATTCACGACAGTTCACTTAGAAGACAAGAACAAAATGCAAAATTCATTTTTAGAAAATTAAAAGCTAACCTGACAACTTATCGGTTAGAGAAGTTATGGTGGAAAATGTGTAAAAATTAGGACTAACAACAAAAGTCTCAAAGTGCATCAAAACCATACTAAGGATAAATGTTTGACTTTAAATGTTAGTATATGAAAAACAATGGCTGAAAATTCTAAAAGACAAGTCTCCATTTTAAAGATAGAACAATAGCAAAGCAATAAACCTTTGATAAGGAGAAACATGGTGATAGAAAAAACTTAAAATTAGCCCAAAATAGACTTTGAAAAGGGAAATTAACTTTGGGGACACTGACTAAGAAGGAAAAATAGATAATTAAAATTAACTATGAAAATACAAAAGTAACAAATTTAAAAGACATTAATTGAATACTCTGAATAAATATGTTAATAAAATTGATAATGTAAATGAAATTATCAAATTAAGTGAATAAAACGAAATGCAAAGCAAAAGAGCTTTATAACTTCTAAAAACTTTTTAATTCAATAACATATATAACACAAAAGTTCATGATTTTGAAAGTTATTTCCACTAAATTTTCAAGAAATCTAATTTTACACAGATTCTTCTGGAGCACTGAAAAAGAGGGAGACCCCTATAAATACCTGATGAAGTACATATAACGTAACAAAATAAGGACAACAAGGAAAAGGAAAATTGCAGGACTGCCCCATTGAAAACCACTGACACTAAATTCCTTTAAAACGTGAGTAAATTGAATCCCAGAATATATAATATATCGGTATATGTATTGAACCCAGGGCGCCTGCATTTCAGGTGGAGTCTTTAGCATCTGAGCCATCAGCGTAGCCCAGTCATGCCTAAGAATGCACAGACAGAAAAACTTGAGAAAGCTACTAATCAAACACATAACAATGATTTTTCTGTGGGAAGATGAGATGAAGGGAGATGTCGAGGTGAATTTTGTTTAATCGGTATTCATTTGGGTTTTTAAAAAAATAACATTTATTCATTTCATATAAATTTAGAAGAGAGATTTGAAAGGCCAGAAAAATCAAATGAACAGACACAAGGCCGGTATTTTTGCCAATGCTACCTAGTCGCTGTCTGCAGAGGATGCGAAGAGACCTAATGCTGATCTGGATGGCATCATCAACTCAGTGGACATGAATCTGAGCCAAGTCCGGGAGGTAGTGATGGACAGGGAAGGCCAGCGTGCTGCAGTCCATGGGGTCACAAAGAGTGGCTGAGCGACCAAACAACAAATAACCACCTGATGGCTAATTTGAAACCTGATAATTTTTTTAGTTGCTTAGTCATGTTTGACCCTTTGCAACCCCATGGACTGTAGCCTGCCAGGCTCCTCTGTCCACGGAATTCTCCAGGCAAGAATTCTTTTAAAATACGAAAGATCAGAATTTTTAATGAGGCAATTTTTCTCGTAACCACTACAAGGAATTCCTGACATGCAAAACTTGAGTTGAGCTCTGAAATGGGGATGAGTTGCAACAAAGGGTTTTTCTTCTAGCAAAACAGCATTTTGGACTTCCTTGGCAGTCCAGTGGTTAAAATTCCATGCTTCCAAAACAGCGGGGTGCAGGTTCGATATCTGGTCAGGGAGCTAAGATCCTACATGCCTCCAGACATCGGCCAAAAAAATGTTTTTAACTGAGCTTTTCATTCCACGAGCTACAAAACTGAAAAAGCCCAAAGTCTGTATGGTAGTCCGGAGGAGAACGGCTGCAATATGAAATTAATGTTGGCACAAAGCCTAAGGTGTGTGAGCCTTGTGTGTTGCTTGGAGAGTTTTCCTGGGGCTGTTGTGGTCCAAAGCAGTAGTAGATGCCGTCCCATGTCTCCTCTCTGATACAGTCTCTCCAACATTCTGGAAAGGTGAGTGGTATCTGTATTTCATTTGAGAAGTAAACTGAGGCTCTGGGAGGTTAAGTTGGTTACCAGAGGTCCCACAAGGGTCAGAATCAGGATTAAACCCACATCTGCCAGACTCCAAAGGTGGGCACCCACCCAGTTCCACCTGGGACGACCTCTTGTTTGTATTCCCTGCAAGCGTCTCTGCATCTTTCTGTTTCATGGGTTTCCTCACTCAGACTGAGTTTACTGAGAGCATGAAGCTTGACTGCTCAAGGTCCTGATGAAACTAGCTTAAAATAACTATATCTCAACCAATTTCTAAAATAAATTCTGATAAATAAAATTATTTATTTCTAAAATAAATTTAAAATAAATTCTAAAATAAATTCTTAGAGCAAAGAAGAAACCATTTAAAGTTCTAAGGAAGATAGTAATTAGAAGCACTAGGACTCTAGGAGGGACCTAGTTAAGAAAAAAAATTAGGCTGCTGGATATGTCATTAGTTTGAATGTCAGTAGAAGCAATTTNTATTTGTAAAATAAATTTAAAATAAATTCTTAGAGCAAAGAAGAAACCATTTAAAGTTCTAAGGAAGACAGTAATTAGAAGCAGTAGGACTCTAGGAGGGACCTAGTTAAGAAAAAAAATTAGGCTGCTGGATATGTCATTAGTTTGAATGTCAGTAGAAGCAATTTACATTTCACTTGGCAACTTGGGATAAGTTAGGGATAGATATTTAGAAAGCCCAGCAAATCATTAGCTTGGTTACCAAAGCTCTTGTGCAGGAACTTGATTAAAGAATTGAAATCAAGATCCATACAACTCATCTGGGAATAATGTTTATGTAATGGTTATTATGAATGTTGAATACTTGATATTGATTTCACCAAAACTTGTGATAATAGGTAAGTTGGAAGGATAAGTGTGGGGTGGGGGCCGTAGGAGAGGGGATCTCAGTCTTTCAGGGTGGCTAGTCCATGAAAAAAATCAGAAATAGCAGTACAAGCATATTGTTTAGAAATAAGGAGGTAACGGGCGGAAGAAACAGCTGAAAGAACAGGAAGTGGGTGCCTCTGGGGAACTGGTGGGGGTGCGTTGGAGGAGAGCCAAAGCTGTGAACTTTTCCACTGTAAAACTTCTGACTTTAAGGTGCGTACATATATTACTTTGACAGAGATAAAACTTGAATTATAAAGTGAGTGGCGGCTGGCACCGTCTTCAGGGTGTAACCCACATCCTGAGTTGAGCCTTTAGACCATGGCACAGTTTCTGAAGCGCTTGAGCATGAATTCCCACATGATTAGCCACGTGGAGCATCGAATGATTTTTGGTGACTAAACTGAAACAACAATAAGTATTTGGGGTCTCGGTGCTGGGGTTACCAGTACTCTCGCCATACAGCACATCACGGAAAATGACACAGATCAAATATTACTTAAGCACACACTGCTATTTCAACTTTTTCTGTCGCTGTCATTCAAGAAGAAAATGTAAGCAGTTTTCATAAAAAGAGCTCACCTATACTGAACACTCACTGTGTCTGTGCCAGACCCTGAGTAAACCACTTCCTGCCTTTAACCTTTGGATCAGTAAGCCTGAATGACTGCGCGACGCAACCTACCGCGACCAGCCCGAAATAGCGTAAGTGGGCTAATATTAAATACGACATTTAGGGTTTTAGGAGTAAGCGACAGGGCAAAATCACACAAGAGAAGCTAAAATGGAATAAAGGAGACCATCTTTTTAAAGCACCTGTTAATTTCCACTGACTATCTCATCTTGCCTCTCCAACCTAGGACGGCATTTTGAGTGATGTTCTAAGGTAAACTGCTAACCTCTACTGGGCATCTAGGCTGTGCCTGGCACAGTGGTCAGTGTTTGGATACTTCCACAAGAGCTGACGTTTCAGTTCTGGGGCCCTAAATCTATCCTTGAAGAATATACGAAGTGTGCACAAGCTAATTTTTAGCTAAAGTTTAAGGCAGTGTGAAGGTAAAAAGCTACTGGAGGCTTACTTTCAGCCTTGCTTGGAAGTTAATGAATTATTTATGATGTATTTAACAGTATATGCCTGGAGAATCCCAGGGATGGTGGAGCCTGGGGGGCTGCCGTCTATGGGGTCGCACAGAATCGGACACGACTGAAGCGACTTAGCAGCAGCAGCAGCAGCAGCCCTCTTCTATCCATCAAGTTAATATGATGTTTTCATCAAATCTCCTATGTGGTCAGATGACCCACCAGTGCTGGACCACAAGAATGTACAGACTCATGTAGTAGAGAAATGAACAATTCTTTTGGAAGAGGCAGTGCCAAGTGGGGAGCGCCTACCAGGGAATGGTTACGTGACAGTTGATAAGAGGCTGTTGGGCACAGGCCCCTGTCTACAGAGCTGCGCTGCTCCAGTAGGCCCAGTAGAAGCCAACCAGCTATTGTGTTCTCTACAAGGCGCTCTGTATGGTGCTCGGGGCTTTACGCATTAATCATCGCACTGGGAGGAACTGCGGCCTGGAGAAGGCCAGGATCACAGTTAGCAGATAATGACTAAGTCAGTACTGTAACCCAATTCTCTAAGCCTGGCCTGTATCAGCGATGCTCCCTGAGTCTGCACGCTCTGAAGGGCAGTTATGCCCTGCTTGAGCTCCATGGGTATTTTCTGAAATTATCTACTGGTTTAGAAGGCTGATTGATGTATTTTATCTGCAGCCTTTCACATTTATTTCTGTTTGCTCCATCTACATTTTTTTTATGATACTTTGGTTTTTTGAAGATGTAGCTGGAATGAGACATCCAGGGAAAAGCTAGGTGTAGCAGGGAACAGTTTCAAGAGAGAGGACTGACTGAATTGTCCAGATATGGGTTTACCCCCAAATAAAAAATTGTAAAAGAAATAAAAAATCTTAATCTCCCAATTATAGAATGGATGATACCTCTGTGCATTTCCTTAAGCAAGTTTTCTTAGACACACAGAGGATGCCTCATGCCAGTGCAAAGGCCAAGGCTGCGGTTTGACATGTGTTTATGTTTGTTTCAGGGACAGTGGAAGCCGTTATCTGAAACTTTCACAAGAGCTCAATGGGAAAGGAAATGATGTGTTAAAGTAATGCCTGCTGGCATGTTAAGAAGAGGGAAGCCCTTATTTAGGCTGCCCCAGGTGATACCGGGCTTCCCTCATAGCTCAGCTGGTAAAGACTCTGCCTTCAATGCAGGACACCCCAGTTCGATTCCTGGGTTGGGAAGATCAGCTGGAGAGGGATAGGCTCCCCACTCCAGTATTCTTGGGCTTCCCTTGTGGCTCAGTTGGTAAAGAATCTGCCCAGAATGCAGGAGACCTGGGTTCAGCCCCTGGTTTGGGAAGATCCCCTGGAGAAGGGAAAGGCTACCCACTCTAGTATTCTGGCCTGGAGAATTCCATGGACTATATAGGCCATGGGGTCCCAAAGAGTTGGACGTGCCTGAGCAACTTTCACTCATAAATGATACTGGTAACATGGAGAAGCCATGCCTCCTGAACCCTGCTCAAATTTCTGACCCACAGAATTGTAACTGACAAAGGACTGTTGCTTTAAGCTACTAAGTGTTAGTATACTTTGTTACACAGCTATAGCTGACTGAGACAGAGCTTTATCAGGAAGAGTCAGGAAGAGCCTAAGTTGCAAGATTCACAGGCCAAGGTTGAATCCAAGCAACCTAAACTCAAGAGACGCAAAAAGATCCACAGAGAAGAGGGTGAGAAGGTGACGGAATGAGGCGAGCACAGAGGGAACAAACCAGTGCAGGGTGAAGCCAGTCGCGCTGCTGAGGGGCCAACGAGACGGCCTGATCCTCAGAGGACTGCCCACTACGTCTGCACACGGCCCGAGTTCAGAAAGTATTTGTTGAATAAACAAATGAATTCATGAGGCAGTCAGCTTTCCTGTTCTACTTATCTCTACTCCATCAGAAAAATACATTCCTCTCAGCTGGTCAAGAGGAATGTGCAGCTGCTTTCTGGTTTATCTCTGAGCCATACTGTGTCCCTAATAATACTCAGTTTATTTGCTGTGTTTGCTCACTGCGATTCAAGCAGCTTTCCTCAGGCAAAATGTCAAGGGTTCAAGAATTCTTATACAGGGGCATTCTGGGGAGGAGAAACTGGGTTAAAAGGGGACATGAAGAATTTTTTTAAATTGTAGCATCTACATATGGTAAATACACAAATCTTAATTGTTCAACAATATAAAATGTGTATGTAGTCCCATACACATGAGTACACCATACAATCACCACTCAGAGCAATATCCAGAACATTTTTATCATCCCAAAGGTCCCCGCGTGTATTTTCCTAGGTACCATAAAGCAGCCAATACTCTGACTTCTTTCATCATAGATTAACTAACCTGCTCTTGAACGTCATACATACGGAAATATACAGCACGTGTGTATTTGACTTTTTCTCCACATAATGTCAAAGACTTGTCCATGTTGTATCAGTAATTTGCTCTTTTTATTATGCAAATATATCAACACTTACATTGTTGATGAACATGTAGGTCATTTCCAGTTTGGGGCTATTACAAATAAGGCTGCCATGAGCATTTTCAATCCGTGTCTTTTGCAGACATATGCATATGTCTTGGGTGAATACCTGGTAATGAAATTACTGAATGATAGGGCTGAGCATATATTTCGCTTTAGCAGATAAAGTCCAACAGTTTTTGGAAGGGAATAAGATGATCTACTCTCACTCTGAAAATGAAAGGTGCTCTCTATCCTTTTCAGCACTTAATACTGTCAGACCTCTAAGTTTTAGCTGTCTTGTCTGGTACATGTTAGTATCTCACTGAGGTTTTAACTTGCATTTCCCACGTGAGTGATGAGGTTACGCACTCTTTCAATGCTTATGTACCATTTAGATGGCTCTTTGTGATGTGACCTTTTTTTGAAAAGTTATTTTTGGCTGCACTGGGCCTTTGTTGCTGTGCTCAGGGTTTCTCCAGTTGCAGTGAGCAGGCGCTACTCTCTGGTTGGGGTGCGTGGGCTTCTCATTGCAATGGCTTCTCTTGTTGCGGAGTGCAGGCTCTCAGGCGCGCAAGCTTCAGCAGCTGTGGCTCACGGGCTCCAGAGCTTGGGCTTCGTTGCCCCAAGCATGCGGGGGTCCTCCCAGACCAGGGTAGAACTGGCATCTCCCGCATTGCAAGGCAGATTCTTAACCACTGGACCACCAGAGCGGCCCTATAAAGAGCCTGTTCAAGTTTTTTTGCCCATTTTTCAATTGAGTTGTTTGTACTTTTCTTATGTAGGTGTTCTTTTGTCAGATTGATGTGTTACAAATTTATTTTCCTAGTTTCTGGCTGGCCTCTTAATGAAATCGTTTGCTTGACATTAATATTTATTTTTAATCATCCAAGAGTTATTTTTAAAAATATGATGGATACACAAATTACAACAGTAATAAAAGGGATGCCTGCAGACCCGCCCCAAACTGCAGCTCTAGGACATGACCCTACTTTGAACCCGCTTACCCTTGGAGTCAAGGACTCCCTCCCTGCCTCTCCCTCAGAGGTGATTCCTGCCTTGAATTTTGTGTTCATCACTCTCACACTTTTAAAAATAACGTTGCCTAATACGGATATATCTCTAAACAACATGTTGCTCCACTTGCTTGCTTTTGAGATTTATAAAAAGTCTCATACTGTGTGTCTTCTTAGGCTTTCTTTTCCTTTCCTCCTACTCACTTTATGTCTCCAAGATTCATCTTTATTTCTGCATGTAGTTGTAGGTCATCCGTTTTCACAGCTGGATAACATTCTCCTACGTGATCTTTTTTCACTATTTATGCATTATCCCTCCCATGGAAACACAGGTTGTTCTCAGTACTTGCTTATTTCAAAGAATGCTGTTAGGATCCATCTAGCAAATACCTCCTTGTGCACTTGCTCAAGGGTTTCTCTAGGCTGCATACAAAGGAATGGAATATACAGCTCACAGGATGTGGTCATATTCAGTTTTGCAAAACACTGTCAAATTGTTTTCCAAACTGGTTGTACCAATTTATACTCCCACCTGCATTAAAGTTACTCCCATTGCTCCACATTTCCCCTAACACTGAAGTATTAGATTTTTTTTTCTAATTTAATGGGTATAAAATGATATCTCATTGTCATCTTCCATTTTCTTCATTACTAATGAGCTGGAGCATATTTATGGACCACTGGTCTTTTGTCCATTTGAGCGCCAAAGAATTGATGTTTTTGAACTGTGGTATTGGAGAAGACTCTTGAGAGTCCCTTGAACTGCAAGGAGATCCAACCAGTCCATTCTGAAGGAGATCAACCCTGGGATTTCTTTGGAAGGAATGATGCTAAAGCTGAAGCTCCAGTACTTTGGCCACCTCATGGGAAGAGTTGACTCATTGGAAAAGACTCTGATGCTGGGAGGGATTGGGGGCAGGAGGAGAAGGGGACGACCGAGGATGAGATGGCTGGACGGCATCACTGACTCGATGGATGCGAGTCTGAGTGACCTCTGGGAGTTGGTGATGGACAGGGAGGCCTGGCGTGCTGCGATTCATGGGGTCGCAAAGAGTCGGACACGACTGAGCGACTGAACTGAACTGATCTTTTCCTTATTTATTGTTATAATTATTTATTCTCAATAGTGTTCCTTTGTTGGTTAGATACATTATGAATATGTTCCCCCAGCTTGTAGACTGACTCTTCACTTTCTCCACTGTTTTTGAATAAAAAGAAGTTCTTGACTCTAATGCAGTTGCCTTATGAGTCTTTTTCATGATTAGGATTTTTCCTGTGGCTGTACCACGTGCTTGCAGGATCTTAGTTTCCCAATGAGGGACAGAACGAGGGGCTGCAGCCGCGAAAGCACTGAGCCCTAACCCTGGACAGCCAGGGAGCTCCTAGAATTTGAAAACATTATTTAGTGAACAAGTCTCTACTCAAATTGATAAAGACATCCATCTGTATTACCTTCTAAAAGTATTAAACTTGCTTTCCTATTTTAAGTGTTTGATTTGCAATTGACTTTGTCCTTCATACATCTGTCTCATTTTTTTTCCATGTGAATAATCAATTGTCCTAGCTTGACAGCCCTTCCTTCTCTGTTGGGTCTTTGTGGTAGGCTGAATAATGGTTCCTCAAAGATGTCTACTTCCTAGTTCTTGGAACCTGAGAATGTGTTACCTTTTATGGCATAAGGGAATTTGCAGGTGTTGATTAAGGATCTTAAGAATGGGAGATTATCTTGGATTATGTGGGTGAATCCAATGCAATCAGAAGGCTCTTCATAAGAGGGAGGAATAGACTTACAGTCAGAGAAATGCAAGGTCAGCTGCAGAGGTCTGTAGGCAGTCTTTAGAAACTGGGAAAGGGCTCACAGCACATTCTTATCTAGAAGTTCTAAAAGGAACAAAACCCCGTGGACACACTTTAGAATTCTGCCCTCCAGAACTATGCGATAATCAATTTGTGTTGCTTTAAGCCACATAGCCTTTGCTAATTTGTTGCAGCAGCCAACGGATATAGTCTTCATCATCACCTTTGTCGTATATCAAGGTTTCATATTATTCTGAGGCTTTCTAGGCTCTCTATTCTGCTTCAGTGAAAATGAAAGTGAAGTAGCTCAGTCATGTCTGACCCTGTGGACTGCAGCCTACCAGGCTCCTCCTTCCATGTGATTCTCCAGGTAAGAATACAGGAGTGGATTGCTGTGCCCTCCTCCAGGAGATCGTCCTGACCCAGGGATGAAACCCCCATCCCTTACATCTCTTGCATTGGCAAGCGGGTTCTTTACCACTAGCACCACCTGCTAATTACAGTAGCTNCTCGATGGATGCGAGTCTGAGTGACCTCTGGGAGTTGGTGATGGACAGGGAGGCCTGGCGTGCTGCGATTCATGGGGTCGCAAAGAGTCGGACACGACTGAGCGACTGAACTGAACTGATCTTTTCCTTATTTATTGTTATAATTATTTATTCTCAATAGTGTTCCTTTGTTGGTTAGATACATTATGAATATGTTCCCCCAGCTTGTAGACTGACTCTTCACTTTCTCCACTGTTTTTGAATAAAAAGAAGTTCTTGACTCTAATGCAGTTGCCTTATGAGTCTTTTTCATGATTAGGATTTTTCCTGTGGCTGTACCACGTGCTTGCAGGATCTTAGTTTCCCAATGAGGGACAGAACGAGGGGCTGCAGCCGCGAAAGCACTGAGCCCTAACCCTGGACAGCCAGGGAGCTCCTAGAATTTGAAAACATTATTTAGTGAACAAGTCTCTACTCAAATTGATAAAGACATCCATCTGTATTACCTTCTAAAAGTATTAAACTTGCTTTCCTATTTTAAGTGTTTGATTTGCAATTGACTTTGTCCTTCATACATCTGTCTCATTTTTTTTCCATGTGAATAATCAATTGTCCTAGCTTGACAGCCCTTCCTTCTCTGTTGGGTCTTTGTGGTAGGCTGAATAATGGTTCCTCAAAGATGTCTACTTCCTAGTTCTTGGAACCTGAGAATGTGTTACCTTTTATGGCATAAGGGAATTTGCAGGTGTTGATTAAGGATCTTAAGAATGGGAGATTATCTTGGATTATGTGGGTGAATCCAATGCAATCAGAAGGCTCTTCGTAAGAGGGAGGAATAGACTTACAGTCAGAGAAATGCAAGGTCAGCTGCAGAGGTCTGTAGGCAGTCTTTAGAAACTGGGAAAGGGCTCACAGCACATTCTTATCTAGAAGTTCTAAAAGGAACAAAACCCCGTGGACACACTTTAGAATTCTGCCCTCCAGAACTATGCGATAATCAATTTGTGTTGCTTTAAGCCACATAGCCTTTGCTAATTTGTTGCAGCAGCCAACGGATATAGTCTTCATCATCACCTTTGTCGTATATCAAGGTTTCATATTATTCTGAGGCTTTCTAGGCTCTCTATTCTGCTTCAGTGAAAATGAAAGTGAAGTAGCTCAGTCATGTCTGACCCTGTGGACTGCAGCCTACCAGGCTCCTCCTTCCATGTGATTCTCCAGGTAAGAATACAGGAGTGGATTGCTGTGCCCTCCTCCAGGAGATCGTCCTGACCCAGGGATGAAACCCCCATCCCTTACATCTCTTGCATTGGCAAGCGGGTTCTTTACCACTAGCACCACCTGCTAATTACAGTAGCTTTATAACTATTTATCCTGGTAAAGCATCGTCCTCCTTCACTCTCCTCCTCCCTATGTCTTGGCTACTTAACTCTTCTTAGGCCTTTGCTTTTCCAGATAAATTTCAGAACCTGCCTGTCAAGTTCCTCATAGGACCCCAATGTGGTTTTGTTTAGAAATGTATGTCCCCCTAGGGCTAGTGCCAAACCACTTTCTAGGTTCACCCTTTGGTAAACTATCTTCCCCAGCTTCCAGACACATCAGTGTGCAACCTAGCTCTAAAACCTCCCCCGCTCCCACCCACCAACTGGCCGTGGCTGCCCAGACCCTCTGGAGCCTGAACATCTCCCCATGGCATTCAAGGACCCCCATGGTTCATTTCCATCCCCTGCTCCATCCCTTGCTTCCTCTGTTCTCACTTCAGACACTGGTGTGTCCTCCCCTCATCCCCAGGCCCAGTACTTCTGAGGGGTGCCGAGCAGGCTGACCCAACCTTCTGCCCCCAAGACCGGCTATAAGCTGACAAGTAGCAAGCAGTAAGGAGGGTGGGAGATTGCCCTTGGCGGACTCCAAATCCAGGGCTCCAGTCCCCGCCTGCACCCCTGAATGGATGGCGGAGGAAACCTCATCCCTGAGCCCAATCAGGTAGATTTCTCTTCACTGAGGTCCCATCACCCAGCGGCGGAACTGGAGGCCCGCGGAGAAGCACGCCGCCTAAAGACGACCTGGAGAGGAATCTGATGCTGGCGGGTTCCCAGGGCCGTAGGCTCCCGCGTCTGCCCGTCCTCGTCTGGCCTCTGCCTGGGCTCTCGCCAGCATGCCGGCCCAGCGGGCGCAGAGCAGGACTTGCGGGTGCCACCGCTTGGAAAGGTGGGCGGAGTGGCACGTCCTGGCACCGGCCCCGCCCCCAGGGACCTCTCCCCGCCGTGCCCCTTCCCCTGGCCGCCACGGAGGCGCGCCGTAGGCGTTGGCACCTGGTGCCCATTCAAGCCCGCTCCCAGCCTTCAGAGGAGGGAGGGAGGGCGATCCGTCTCGCTCACTCGCCGCAGCCCCTAGGGAAGCCCGTGTCTCTGCACTGACTGCCCTGGACCAGCTCCTTCTGGGCCTGGAAGGGGTGACTGGGTGGGTGGCGAGGCTGACTCCGAACCAGTGCAAACAGCTCCAGAGCCCAAGTCAGGCTGGGGTCCGCCTGCGCGGGGCACTGGGCAAGTCTGCAATGTGGGCAACTGCAAGGGGACGCCCGGAGAGAAACGGGAGTCGGCCGTAAGGAGCCCCGGGGACCAGCCGCGCAGAACGGGCCGCCGCCTCCCGGGTCCGGATTGTGGCCTGGGCGCGGCGGCCTGCAGGCCTCTGCCCTCCTGCGGCGGGCTGCAGGCCGGCCGGTTCTCCGACCGCTCAGGGCCACGCCAAGGCCTGCCGGTCTGACCCCCGAGCTCGCCAACCAACTGCGGGGCTCACATCCCCAAAGCCCTCCTCGCTGTCTGCTCTCCGGTTCTGGGTTGGACTGGACAGGCCTCTGGGCTCCACAAGGGTCAGGTCTAAGAAATGCAGTCCTTTCCTTGATCACAGCAGCCCTCGCAGGGAGCTTCCAGCACGGCAGCCATTCGCCAACCTGGCCTCGACCAGAAGCCCCTGGGGCCGCGCTGGTTTTCTACCTGACAGGCTTGGCTTCCGTGGGTGTATCCTCGGGTAATGGAGTTAGCAGTTCTTAGTCTGTATCACATATCCAATATATAGAAAATGACACAAAAGCAAATGTGAAGCTTAGTGAATTATTACAGAAAGAAGAACCTTGTATGCCTCAGTATCTTCAAGTCAATGTGATATACCACGTTAACAAACTGAAGGTGAAAATCACATGTTCAACTCAACAGATGCAGAAAAAACTTCTGGCAAAATTCAACATACATTTATGATAAAAATTCTCCAGAAAGTAAGTGTACAGGGAACATACCTAAACACAATAAAGGCCACATATAAGCGCAAGCTAATGCTGTACTCAACAGTTAAAAGCCAAAAGCGTTTCCTCTAAGATCAGGAACAAGACAAGGATGCCCACTCTTGCCACTATTATTCAACACAGTATTGGAAATCCTAGCCACAACAGTCAGACAAACAAACAAACAAACAAACAAACAAAAAATAGAAGGAATACAAACTGGAAAGGAAGAAGTAAATCTGTTACTGTTCACAGATGGTATGATACCATGCATAGAAAATCACAAAGCCAGCATCGAAAACTACTGCAGCTCATCAATCAATTCAGTAAAGCTGCAAGATACAAAACTGACATACACAAATCTGTCGCATTTCTATACACTATCAGGAAGAGAAACTCAGAAAACAATCCCCGCTGCTATCACACCAGAGAGAATACGGCTGATGAAAGAAACTGAAGGTCATATCAAAAGATGGAGAGATATACTGTGTTCATGGACTGGAAAGATGAATAGTGTTACAACGACCATACCACCAAGGCAAACTACAGGCTTTATCCCACCCACGTCAAAACACCAACAGCATTTTTCAGAGAACTAGGGGAAATATTTCTAAAATTTGCATGGAAATGAAGACTCCAACCAGCCAAAGCAACCTTGAGAGAAAAGAACAGATATGGAGGTTTCATGCTCCTGGACTTTATACAACAAAACTACAGTCATCAAACCCCTGTGATGCTGGCACAAAAACAGACAAATAGATCAATGGAGCAGAACAGAGTGTCCTCAGACATAAAACCCATAAGTAAATGGTCAGTTAATCTTCAACAAAAGAGGCAAGAATATACAATGGGGAAAAGACAGGGCTCTTCATAAATGTGCTCGGAAAAACTGGACAGCTACATGTAAAAGAATGATTAGAACACTTTCTCACAGTATATAAAGAAATAATGTGAATTAAAGACCTAACTGTAAGACCAGAAACCATAAAAGTAGAAGAAAGCAAACAGAACACTCTTTGACATAAATTGTAGCAATTTAAAAATAATTTCTCTCCTAAGCCCAGGGAAGTACAACAAAAAATAAACAAATGGGAGCTACCTAAACTTAAAAGCTTTTGCACAGCCAAGGAAACCATCCACAAAACCAAAAGACAAACTCTTGAACTGGAGAAAATATTTGCAAACAATATGATCGATAAGGAGTTAATATCCAAAGTACATAAACAGCTCATATAAGGCACCATCAAGAACCCAAACAGCCTGATTAAAAATATGCATAAGACATGAATAGATATCCTCCCAAAGAGACACACAGATGGCCAATAGGCAGGTGAAAAGATGCTCGACCATATATCAAAGAAATGCAAATCAAACCACAATGAGCTATTACCTCCCACCTGCAAGAATAGTTATCATCAAAAAGACAACAAATAACAAATGTTCTCGAGGATATGGGGGAAAAGAAACTCTTGTAAAATACAAAAATATCAACTTGAAAAGATACATGCACTCCAATGTTCAAAGCAGCATTATTCACAATAACCAAGCTATGGAAGCAATTTAAGTGTCCAGCAACAGATAAATAAATAAATAATACATGTAAACTACATGTGTGTGTATGCATGTGTGTATATACACATACCTATGTGTGCATGTTAGTTGCTCAGTCATGTCTGACTCTTTGCAACCTCATGGACAGTAGCCCGCCAGGCTCCTCTAGGTAACTACACTCTTTCCCACCCAGGGATTGGACCCGGGTTTCCTGCATTGCAGACAGATTCTTTACTGTCTGAGCCACCAGAAAAACCTTATACATACACACACACCCACATACACATACAGCAGTACTCAGCCATGAAGAAGAATGAAATTTTGCCATTTGCCAGAAGACGCATAGATTTGGGAGGCATGCTTAGTCAAACAAGTCAGAGCAAGACAAATACTGTATGTGGAATCTGAAAAAATGAAACAAACAAATTTATATAATAAGAAGGAACAGACTCACAGATGTAGAGAACAACTAGTTCTTACCAGTAGGGAGAGGACGGAGGGACAAGGTGGGAAAAAAAGATTGAGAGACACAAACTGCTATGTATAAAATAAACTATGTGTTGTCAGGAATTTTTACAAATATGTTTTACACTTAATTAAGACCCCAGTTTTGTCATGGGGTTTTTTAATGGATGCTGGGGCCAGGGTAAAGCTATCTTCGTAAAATAACTGCAAACTTTCCAACAGCTTAAAGAAATTGGTTTTCAGATCATCTCTAAGTGAATCTAAGGCCAACGTTTAAAATTCTTTTAAGAAAGCGGTCTGTTCAAAGTTTTGTTTTTTTTCTCAATTTTAGTAACTTTTCCAGAAAACTACTCATAAACCCTGGGCTTCCCTTGTGGCTCAGCTGGTAAAGAATCTGCCTGCAATGCCAGAGACCTGGGTTCGATCCCTGGGGTTGGGAAGATCCCTTGGAGAAGGGAAAGGCTACCCATTCTAGTACTCCGCCCTAGAGAAAATAACGGACTCTATAAGTCCATGGGGTCGCAAAGAGTCGGACATGACTGAGCGATTTTCACTTTCATTCATGAAGCCTAATGTGTCATGTCAACGACATAGATATCAAGTTGTTCATTATCTTATTTATGATTTTTTTTTGTACAATATTTGTCTTACTCCTCAGTTCAGTTCAGTTCAGTCTCTCAGTTGTGTCCGACTCTGCGACCCCATGAATTGCAGCACGCCAGGCCTCCCTGTCCATCACCAACTCCCAGAGTTCATTCAGACTCACGTTCATTGAGTCGGTGATGCCATCCAGCCATCTCATCCTCTGTCGTCCCCTTCTCCTCCTGCCCCCAATCCCTCCCAGCATCAGAGTCTTTTCCAACAAGTCAACTCTTCACATGAGGTGGCCAAAATACTGGAGTTTCAGCTTTAGCATCATTCC
>SJYW01015767.1:99980-128826 GCA_006410735.1 Raphicerus campestris
CCTGATTAAAAATATGCATAAGACATGAATAGATATCCTCCCAAAGAGACACACAGATGGCCAATAGGCAGGTGAAAAGATGCTCGACAATATATCAAAGAAATGCAAATCAAACCACAATGAGCTATTACCTCCCACCTGCAAGAATAGTTATCATCAAAAAGACAACAAATAACAAATGTTCTCGAGGATATGGGGGAAAAGAAACTCTTGTAAAATACAAAAATATCAACTTGAAAAGATACATGCACTCCAATGTTCAAAGCAGCATTATTCACAATAACCAAGCTATGGAAGCAATTTAAGTGTCCAGCAACAGATAAATAAAGAAATAATACATGTAAACTACATGTGTGTGTATGCATGTGTGTATATACACACACCTATGTGTGCGCGTTAGTTGCTCAGTCATGTCTGACTCTCTGCAACCTCGTGGACAGTAGCCCGCCAGGCTCCTCTAGGTAACCATACTCCTTCCCACCCAGGGATTGAACCCGGGTTTCCTGCATTGCAGACAGATTCTTTACTGTCTGAGCCACCAGAAAAACCTTATACATACACACACACCCCCATACACATACAGCAGTACTCAGCCATGAAGAAGAATGAAATTTTGCCATTTGCCAGAAGACGCTTAGATTTGGGAGGCATGCTTAGTCAAACAAGTCAGAGCAAGACAAATACTGTATGTGGAATCTGAAAAAATGAAACAAACAAATTTATATAATAAGTAGGAACAGACTCACAGATGTAGAGAACAACTAGTTCTTACCAGTAGGGAGAGGACAGAGGGACAAGGTGGGAAAAAAAGATTNCATGTCCATTGAGTGGGTGATGCCGTCCAACCATCTCATCCTCTGTCCTGCCCTTTGCCTTCCGCCTTCAATCTTTCCCAGCATCAGGGTCTTTTCAAAGGAGTCAGTTCTTCCCATCAGGTGGCCAAAGTACTTCAGCTTCAGCAGCAGTCCTTCCAGTGAATATTCAGGACTGATTTCCTTTAGGATGGCTGGATCTCCTTGCAGTCCAAGGGACTCTCAAGAGTCCTCTCCAACCTCACATTTCAAAAGCATCAGTTCTTTGGCACTCAGCTTTTTTTACAGTCCAACTCTCACATCCATACATGACTACTGGAAAAACCATAGCTTTGACTAGATGGACCTTTGTTGGCAAAGTAATGTCTCTGGTTTTTAATATGCTGTCTAAATTGGTCATAACTTTTCTTCCAAGGAGCAAGGTTGTTTTAGGTTTTCCATATTAAATTCCTCCTCCCTAAGTGTTTAAATTTTTGTCTTCAACTCCTAGGTTGAATGCATGCTTTATGTAATTTCAATCTTGCTAAATAAAGAAAAAGTGCAAGTTTTTAACTAAAAAAAAAAAAAAAAGAATGAAGCTGCCCTAAAAGAAAAAAGACGCCAAAAACAAGGCAATAGTGAGTGACAGGTAGAAGAATATATTTTCAACATAAATACAACAAAGAGCTAAAATCAATAACATACAAAGAATACCACAAATTAAGGGAAAAAATAGAACAACTGACAAAGGGAGAACAAAAACTCACACCTGAGGAACTGGGATGCTCACTAAATCTCAAACGATATCCTTGACCTTTCCAACTTGTAAGAAAAGGAGCATTTCAGTGAGTTCTAATCATACCAGTACTTTTNAAGAATATATTTTCAACATAAATACAACAAAGAGCTAAAATCAATAACATACAAAGAATACCACAAATTAAGGGAAAAAACAGAACAACTGACAAAGGGAGAACAAAAACTCACACCTGAGGAACTGGGATGCTCACTAAATCTCAAATGATATCCTTGACCTTTCCAACTTGTAAGAAAAGGAGCATTTCAGCGAGTTCTAATCATACCAGTACTTCTGTCTAAATATTAAAAATTTGCAGCATGCTGTACCTGGCATTAAATGCATCTCTTTCACAACAGAAACCTTCCAGTAAAGGTTCGCAACAGCAAACCTTCAAGATGAGATCCTGAGCCCATACCTCAATAAAAAAGAGCACCCTCGTGACTATCACCCAGACGAAGGAAGTGTACGTTTCCACCCACCCCAGAACACCCTCCCTGTGCCTCTTCACAATCTCAGTCACCTCCCTATTTCCCAAAGTGTTCTCTATCCTGATTTTTATACTCATTACTTTCCTTGAGTTTATAGTTTTTGATCACCAAATCATGCTCTCCAAACCTATAGCTTAGACTTGCCCATGTTGTTGATGTCTTTTAAATCTCTTTTAGTCTGTAGGTTCCTTCTCCAACCCTTTCTCTTTCTTTACACTGTATCCATGGAAAAACTTGAGCCCTTCCCCCTACGGAACTTTTCAATATGATTTTACAGACTATTCTAGGATGCAGTTCAACACATCCCTCTGTTCTCTACATTTCCTGCAACTTTTCAAGTGTATTCAGAGGCTTGATCAAGCTCAGATTCAAGATTTTTGATGACACTCTAGGTATTGATATGCTTGTTTATCGAGGGGCACATAATCCGAGGTGTCGTTTTTTCTGAGATACTATCAGAGATGTTATCCAATACTTACATTCATTAATCCACTTGGGGTGAAAAATGATGATAGTCTAATTACATCATTTTTTTTTCATTTATCACCTGGATTAATTTTATAAAGACATTCTTCTCTTCATTTACTATTTGGTCACCAGGTAGAACAGCTTATAGAGGAAGGGCAGGATATATGTTTCCTACTTTTCCTTTATCCATTATCAAGAGAATGAATTGCTACCCTGTCATCCTTCAAAGATGATAAATTAATTAAAAATGATAAAGTCAAGGATTAAAACATATTTGATGGCTTTTAATACATTACAGTTATTACATATATTGATATTCAGACTGTCCCATCTTTCACCAGCTGGAACCTCTTCATGTTACTCTTAAGTCATTTTGAACTGACCCTAATAATCTGAAATGCTTTCTGATATCTGGTTTAGCAAGATGTTTTAAGTTCATCTTGTATATTTCCTGTCCAGGACTAGAATCAGTCATTTTTCTAAGAAGCCTTGGTTTCTTTTAGTAGGAAATAATACTGGATATTAAATACTGANAATAATCTGAAATGCTTTCTGATATCTGGTTTAGCAAGATGTTTTAAGTTCATCTTGTATATTTCCTGCCCAGGACTAGAATCAGTCATTTTTCCAAGAAGCCTTGGTTTCTTTTAGTAGGAAATAATACTGGATATTAAATACTGAACGCTGAAATATTAGGGATGCTCCTTGCTTCTAGTTTGGCCATTGTTTCTAGGTATTTTCAGTGGGAAGAGCTAGATATTACATATAGGATAAAATACTCTAATAGTTTATAAAGGTACATCCAATTCAAATTGAGCACTACGAGATTTTTACTTTATCTCTTCTGTGACATCTATATCTCCTTTCTTCCACACTGGAAATGTTCCACACTGTGTTCTCAAGGACACAGGGAATAAGTGAATCAGAATACCCAATCATTTTTTTCATCTCAACTGATGCACACGTAAGTGCAGATTAACAATATCTATAATACCATTAAAAGCACTGATGGTTTCCTCTGTGTCTCAGGAAACTGAAACAGGGGCTCTGTATCGAACTAGAGGGGTGAGATGGGAGGGAGGTTCAAAAGGGAGGGGATGTATGCATACCTATGGCTGATTCATGTTGAGGTTTGACAGAAAACAACAAAATTCTGTAAAGCAATTATCCTTCAATTAAAAAATAAATAAGTAAAACTATACAATCAAAAATAAATAAAGCCAACACTTATGAAAGAAATTGAAGACAGGACTAAATGGGAAGATATTCCATCCTCATGAATTGGTAGAATTAGGTAAAATACCCAAGCTACCGAAAGCAATTTACAGACTGAATGCAATCCTTATCAAAATTCCAATGGCATTTTCCACAGAAATAGAACAATCCTAAAATTGTTATGGAAACACAAAAGACACTCAGTAGCCAAGGCAATCTTGGGCAAGAAGGATAAATAGGGAGGTACTTCCTAATTTCAAGCTATATTACAAAACCGCAAATATCAAGACAGTATGATATTGTCATAAAAACAAACACACTGGTGAATGGAAGAGAACAGAGAATAAATTCATGCATATACGGTCAGTTAATTTATGACAAACAGTGAAGCATACGGAATGGGGAAAGGATAGTACCGTTAGTAAACGGTAAGGGGAAGCTGGACATCCACACGTGAAAGAATGAAGCTGGATCACTGTCTTACACCATACACAAGAGTTAACTCAAAATGGATTAAAGTCTTGCACGTAAGACCTAAAACTATAAACTCCTGGGAAAAAAAACAGTAAGCCCTTTGACCTCAGTCTTGGTGATGATTTTTGGGGTCTTACTCCAAAATGAAAGGAAACAAAAGCAAAAATAAACAAGTGTGACGATATCAAACTAAAAAGCTTCTGCATAGCAAAGGAGACCATCAATAATACGAAAAAAAAGGCCCCCTTGGAATGCGAGAAAATATTTGCAAATCGTGTATCTGATAAGTGGTTAATATACAAACTATATAAAGGACTCCTACCACTCAATAGCATACAAACAAATGAACACTGATTAAAAAATGGGCCGAGGGTCTGAATAAACATTTTTAGGAAGAAGATATCCATATGGTCAACAGGTACATGAAAGCATGCTCAGCATCACTAATCATCTGGGACATGCTAATCAAAACCACAATGAGATACCAATTCACACCTATCAGAAAGGTTATTACCAAAACGGATAACAAATAACAACTGTTGGAAAGAATGTGGAGACAAAGGGACCCTTGGGCACTGTTTATGGGAATGTAAATTGGTGCCGTCACTATGGAAAACAGTATGGAGTTTACCCAGAAAATTAAACAGAGAACTATCACAAGACATAGCAATTCTACTTCTGATATTTATCTGAAGTAAAGGGACACAGTAACTTAGAAAAGATATGTGCACACCTCTGCTCACTGCAGCATTATTTACAACAGCCAAGCTATGGGACCAAGCCAAGTGTCCGATGAGAGACGAATGGATAAAGAAGCTTTGATATAGGTATACAATCAAATATTACTCAGCCAAATGAAAGAATGAAATCACACCATGTGACAACGCGGAAGGACCTTGAGGACATTATGCTAAGTGAAATAACCAGAGAAAGGTAAATACTGCATGATCTCACTTATATGTGAAATCTTAAAACAACATCCCTCCCCTCCCCCCCAAAAACCACCACCAACAAAAACCAAGGTCACAGATACAGAGAACAGGTCGGGGTTGCCAGAGGCAGGAGGGGAAAGGGCAAAATGAGCGAAGGCAAAAAGGTACTTCCCTGGGGCTCAGAAGTTAAAGCGTCTGCCTGGAATGCGGGAGACCCAGGTTCAACCCCTGGGTGGGGAAGATCCCCTGGAGAAGGAAATGGCAACCCACTCCAGTACTCTTGCCTAGAGAATCCCATGGAGGGAAGAGCCTGGTAGGCTACAGTCCATGGGGTCGCAAAGAGTCAGACATGATTGAGCGACTTCACTTTAAAAAGTACTAACACAGTTTTAATATAAATAAATCATGGAGATGTAAGATGCAGTATGGTGACTATAGTCAATAATACTATCTTGCATATTTGAAAGTTGCTAAGAGACTTTAAATGGTGAAGGCAATGGCACCCCACTCCAGTGCTCTTGCCTGGAAAATCCATGGATGGAGGAGCCTGGTGGGCTGCAGTCCATGGGCTCACTAAGAGTCGGAGACGACTGAGCGACTTCACTTTCACTTTTCTCTTTCATGCATTGGAGAAGGAAATGGCAACCCACTCCAGTATGCTTGCCTGGAGAGTCCTAGGGACGGGGCAGCCTGGGGGGCTGCCATCTATGGGATCGCACTGAGTTGGACATGACTGAAGCGACTTAGCAGCAGTAGCAGCAGCAGCAAGAGACCTTAAAAGCTCTCACAAGAGAAAAGTTTTCATACCCATGCATGGTGACAGATCTCATCTAGACTTACTGTGGTGATTATTTCACAATATATGCAAATAACAAAATATTATGTTGTACATCTGACTAATCATGTTAGAAGTCAACCTACCTGAAAAAACCCATTGTGATATCCTAGGGAAAATATATCAGAATTAGTTGTGGCTTCTGAAAACAGTGAGCACTTTTTGCGTGCTGCTTCAATTCTTTCCTCCCTCTCCTTTATTTTTGCTTTGTGCCATGTCTACATTCTCTGAACATGAAGCCATATGAAATGCTGGTGCCTGGACCCTCAGCCGAAGCACCTGCATCTGGACAAACATCTTCTGGAGCAACACAACACCAAAAAAAAAAAAAGTCTACGGGACTGGAAATAGCTGCATTCACGTGCAATTAGGAACAATAAGATACAAAAGGCCCCAACCAGCTGCCACTTCTGAGGGGTCAGGAGCAGAAGCAGAAACTGCACATGATCCCTGCGCACAGCACCGCCAAGGGGCGCGCAGACTCCCTGAGCCAGCCCTGCGGTCCAGCCAATGATCCGCCCCACCTTATCCCATTTAGAGAGCCGCCCGCCCACCCTCCTGAGAGAGTGAGCAAGGGCCCTGTTCCTCGTACTCACTCCCTCGTGCTGCAGCAAACTAAAATCCCAATCAAGCCTCCCCTTGTTCCTCCTTATCAATTGGCACCTTATCAATTTCTGTTGATGAACAAGTCCAAGGACCCGAATCTTATCAGTTATATAGTATAATCTCTTTACTCTCATTTAATCTAAATTTTTCAAATACCTATATATTTACTGCACACACGAATCCTTACTGCAATGTCTCTTTAGTTTCTGGAGCTGGTTCTTTCCTAGATTCCTCAAGGAGGGCTCTGGAACAGTCTTCTGTAATAAAGACAGGGATCAGTATTACAGATTTCTCTTTTTGCCTCAAGGCTCCAGGATGGTTCAGCCTCAGACTGTTACCAACTCTGCCTTTATCTAAAAGCTTGATATGTTACTTATCAAGGATTTTGAGCATTAAACTTTTTTTTTTTTGTTACATTAAAATCTCATTTGTCTTGATATCCGAGTTGTCTGGAGTCCCTAAAATTCTGTGCAGGCTGCCAGTGGCTTTCCTGCCTCTCCTGCTTCTGGGCCCTGAGCAGGAGCTCTGCTGTCCTTCATCTTCACTGCTCCTATCCTATTCAATGTTGATTCCACTTCTTAGAGCTGATGTCCCTGGTGGGAACCCAGTCCCATGGATTTCTGGCACCGGCCTTCCCAGGTGGTTCCGGTGGTAAAGAGCCTGCCTGCCAGTGCAGGAGACTGAGAGACACGGGTTTGATCCCCGTGTTGGGAAGATCCCCTGGAGAAGCGCAAGGCAACCCACTCCAGTTCTCTTGCCTGGAGAATCCCAAGGACAGAGAACCCCGGCAGGCTATGGTCCAAGGGGTTGATTGAAGCAACTTAGCATGTGGTGTGAACATTCAGAGACTTTCATGCCTTACCCTGGACTCTGTTTCATTCAGTGTGCAGCTGGCCGAGTCCTGCTGTTGGCCAGGGCCCCGCACTGCACAGGTTCCAGGCTCTGCTGTTGGCCATTTGGCTCCTGCATGGCGCATGCCTCCAGCTGTCCGAGGAAGAACGCAGCGCGCGCGGGCTTCCGCCATCCCCGTACTGAGCAGGCGCAGGGCTCTCAGCGTCCACTCACGCTTTCTTCTCCTTGCCCCACACTCATGGTGATGCTGCGCGGGGTCTCGGCTGTTGTCCACCCACTTGTATTTTGTGGTCACAGGGCAATACCTTGTCATCTAGTCTTGTGAATACTGCCTATGGGTTTTGGTTTTAATATCGTACTGATCCATCTGTGTTTATGTGGGGATTCTGGATGACAAAAGCTATACCTCCATGAACACTGCCAGCTTTCCAGAATTTATTTTGTTTTAAAAAGAATATTGTAAAAGAAAACAATGGAAAACCAGAATTTTTTTTGTGTGTGTACAGAAACCATTTCAAAAATACATTAAAACCACAAGACAGTCCTGTTTGCTCAAGGTCTCCTGCTGGGACTGCTAGCAAGGGAGATTGTAACTGCTGGGAGGCGACAGCTCCTGGTCCCCGCAGGATGTAGACCAGGCAGTCTAAACACCCTTGTTACAAACACCCAGCTGTGTGATGGCCTGGCCAAACTCAGAGGAGAGAATGGAAAAGGCCCTGGGATGAAGAGGGGAAGGGAAAACCAGGTGCAAGTTTGTGACCCAGCTGCCAGGGTGGGGTCCTGCCGCTGGTCCACAGAACGAAGTGAGTGACCGAGCTTCACTGCTTTTTGATGAAAGAGGATGGAAAGATCAGGAAGGGGGGAGAGACACCCCCTCCCCTAACACACACATATAAAGCCAAGTCCACTGGCGGATTGTGCCCCTAATAGAAGGTTGAGTAGAAAACATTCCTCTCATTGAGGAAACTGTCATCTAGGTTCTGGGTGAGGAGGAAAGAGACCCCTCTGAGGGGATAATCACTAGGCCTGTGCTGTGGACTGAATATTTATGTGCCCCAAATTCCTACGCTGACATCTTAGCCCCTGAGGTGATGGTATTAGGAGGTGGGCCTTTGGGAGGCAGTTGGGTCAGAAGGCAGAGGCGTCATGAAGGGGTGAGTGTCCTTGTAAAGGAGGCCTGAGCGCCCTCTTGTCCCTTCTGACAGGGGAGGACACTCCAGAAGTATGAACCCGTGAACCAGAAAGCGGGCCTCACCAGACGGGGACCTGCCGCACCTGACCTTGGACTCCCAGCACCTACAACTGTGAGAAAGGGATTTCTGTTGTTTGCGTGACACCCAGTCTGTGGTATTTGTTACAGTTGCCCAAACGGAATAAGAAGCCTGTGATTAAGGCAGCCAGGGTCTAAGTGCTATCAGTTCAGTTCAGTCGCTCAGTCGTGTCTGACTCTTCGCGACCCCATGAATTGCAGCATGCCAGGCTTTCCTGTCCATCACCAGCTCCCGGAGTTCACCCAAACTCATATCCATTGAGTCAGTGATGCCATCCAGCCATCTCATCCTCTGTCGTCCCCTTCTCCTCCTGCCACCAATACCTCCCAGCATCAGGGTCTTTTCCAGTGAGTCAACTCTTAGCATGAGGTGGCCAAAGTATTGGAGTTTCAGCTTCAACATCAGTCCTTCCAACGAACACTCAGGACTGGTCTCCTTTAGGATGGACTGGTTGGATCTCCTTGCAGTCCAAAGGACTCTCAAGAGTCTTCTCCAACACCACAGTTCAAAAGCATTAACTCTTTGGCGCTCAGCNCTTGCTTCTAGTTTGGCCATTGTTTCTAGGTATTTTCAGTGGGAAGAGCTAGATATTACATATAGGATAAAATACTCTAATAGTTTATAAAGGTACATCCAATTCAAATTGAGCACTACGAGATTTTTACTTTATCTCTTCTGTGACATCTATATCTCCTTTCTTCCACACTGGAAATGTTCCACACTGTGTTCTCAAGGACACAGGGAATAAGTGAATCAGAATACCCAATCATTTTTTTCATCTCAACTGATGCACACGTAAGTGCAGATTAACAATATCTATAATACCATTAAAAGCACTGATGGTTTCCTCTGTGTCTCAGGAAACTGAAACAGGGGCTCTGTATCGAACTAGAGGGGTGAGATGGGAGGGAGGTTCAAAAGGGAGGGGATGTATGCATACCTATGGCTGATTCATGTTGAGGTTTGACAGAAAACAACAAAATTCTGTAAAGCAATTATCCTTCAATTAAAAAATAAATAAGTAAAACTATACAATCAAAAATAAATAAAGCCAACACTTATGAAAGAAATTGAAGACAGGACTAAATGGGAAGATATTCCATCCTCATGAATTGGTAGAATTAGGTAAAATACCCAAGCTACCGAAAGCAATTTACAGACTGAATGCAATCCTTATCAAAATTCCAATGGCATTTTCCACAGAAATAGAACAATCCTAAAATTGTTATGGAAACACAAAAGACACTCAGTAGCCAAGGCAATCTTGGGCAAGAAGGATAAATAGGGAGGTACTTCCTAATTTCAAGCTATATTACAAAACCGCAAATATCAAGACAGTATGATATTGTCATAAAAACAAACACACTGGTGAATGGAAGAGAACAGAGAATAAATTCATGCATATACGGTCAGTTAATTTATGACAAACAGTGAAGCATACGGAATGGGGAAAGGATAGTACCGTTAGTAAACGGTAATGGGGAAGCTGGACATCCACACGTGAAAGAATGAAGCTGGATCACTGTCTTACACCATACACAAGAGTTAACTCAAAATGGATTAAAGTCTTGCACGTAAGACCTAAAACTATAAACTCCTGGGAAAAAAAACAGTAAGCCCTTTGACCTCAGTCTTGGTGATGATTTTTGGGGTCTTACTCCAAAATGAAAGGAAACAAAAGCAAAAATAAACAAGTGTGACGATATCAAACTAAAAAGCTTCTGCATAGCAAAGGAGACCATCAATAATACGAAAAAAAAGGCCCCCTTGGAATGCGAGAAAATATTTGCAAATCGTGTATCTGATAAGTGGTTAATATACAAACTATATAAAGGACTCCTACAACTCAATAGCATACAAACAAATGAACACTGATTAAAAAATGGGCCGAGGGTCTGAATAAACATTTTTAGGAAGAAGATATCCATATGGTCAACAGGTACATGAAAGCATGCTCAGCATCACTAGTCATCTGGGACATGCTAATCAAAACCACAATGAGATACCAATTCACACCTATCAGAAAGGTTATTACCGAAACGGATAACAAATAACAACTGTTGGAAAGAATGTGGAGACAAAGGGACCCTTGGGCACTGTTTATGGGAATGTAAATTGGTGCCGTCACTATGGAAAACAGTATGGAGTTTACCCAGAAAATTAAACAGAGAACTATCACAAGACATAGCAATTCTACTTCTGATATTTATCTGAAGTAAAGGGACACAGTAACTTAGAAAAGATATGTGCACACCTCTGCTCACTGCAGCATTATTTACAACAGCCAAGCTATGGGACCAAGCCAAGTGTCCGATGAGAGACGAATGGATAAAGAAGCTTTGATATAGGTATACAATCAAATATTACTCAGCCAAATGAAAGAATGAAATCACACCATGTGACAACGCGGAAGGACCTTGAGGACATTATGCTAAGTGAAATAACCAGAGAAAGGTAAATACTGCATGATCTCACTTATATGTGAAATCTTAAAACAACATCCCTCCCCTCCCCCCCAAAAACCACCACCAACAAAAACCAAGGTCACAGATACAGAGAACAGGTCGGGGTTGCCAGAGGCAGGAGGGGAAAGGGCAAAATGAGCGAAGGCAAAAAGGTACTTCCCTGGGGCTCAGAAGTTAAAGCGTCTGCCTGGAATGCGGGAGACCCAGGTTCAACCCCTGGGTGGGGAAGATCCCCTGGAGAAGGAAATGGCAACCCACTCCAGTACTCTTGCCTAGAGAATCCCATGGAGGGAAGAGCCTGGTAGGCTACAGTCCATGGGGTCGCAAAGAGTCAGACATGATTGAGCGACTTCACTTTAAAAAGTACTAACACAGTTTTAATATAAATAAATCATGGAGATGTAAGATGCAGTATGGTGACTATAGTCAATAATACTATCTTGCATATTTGAAAGTTGCTAAGAGACTTTAAATGGTGAAGGCAATGGCACCCCACTCCAGTGCTCTTGCCTGGAAAATCCATGGATGGAGGAGCCTGGTGGGCTGCAGTCCATGGGCTCACTAAGAGTCGGAGACGACTGAGCGACTTCACTTTCACTTTTCTCTTTCATGCATTGGAGAAGGAAATGGCAACCCACTCCAGTATGCTTGCCTGGAGAGTCCTAGGGACGGGGCAGCCTGGGGGGCTGCCATCTATGGGATCGCACTGAGTTGGACATGACTGAAGCGACTTAGCAGCAGTAGCAGCAGCAGCAAGAGACCTTAAAAGCTCTCACAAGAGAAAAGTTTTCATACCCATGCATGGTGACAGATCTCATCTAGACTTACTGTGGTGATTATTTCACAATATATGCAAATAACAAAATATTATGTTGTACATCTGACTAATCATGTTAGAAGTCAACCTACCTGAAAAAACCCATTGTGATATCCTAGGGAAAATATATCAGAATTAGTTGTGGCTTCTGAAAACAGTGAGCACTTTTTGCGTGCTGCTTCAATTCTTTCCTCCCTCTCCTTTATTTTTGCTTTGTGCCATGTCTACATTCTCTGAACATGAAGCCATATGAAATGCTGGTGCCTGGACCCTCAGCCGAAGCACCTGCATCTGGACAAACATCTTCTGGAGCAACACAACACCAAAAAAAAAAAAAGTCTACGGGACTGGAAATAGCTGCATTCACGTGCAATTAGGAACAATAAGATACAAAAGGCCCCAACCAGCTGCCACTTCTGAGGGGTCAGGAGCAGAAGCAGAAACTGCACATGATCCCTGCGCACAGCACCGCCAAGGGGCGCGCAGACTCCCTGAGCCAGCCCTGCGGTCCAGCCAATGATCCGCCCCACCTTATCCCATTTAGAGAGCCGCCCGCCCACCCTCCTGAGAGAGTGAGCAAGGGCCCTGTTCCTCGTACTCACTCCCTCGTGCTGCAGCAAACTAAAATCCCAATCAAGCCTCCCCTTGTTCCTCCTTATCAATTGGCACCTTATCAATTTCTGTTGATGAACAAGTCCAAGGACCCGAATCTTATCAGTTATATAGTATAATCTCTTTACTCTCATTTAATCTAAATTTTTCAAATACCTATATATTTACTGCACACACGAATCCTTACTGCAATGTCTCTTTAGTTTCTGGAGCTGGTTCTTTCCTAGATTCCTCAAGGAGGGCTCTGGAACAGTCTTCTGTAATAAAGACAGGGATCAGTATTACAGATTTCTCTTTTTGCCTCAAGGCTCCAGGATGGTTCAGCCTCAGACTGTTACCAACTCTGCCTTTATCTAAAAGCTTGATATGTTACTTATCAAGGATTTTGAGCATTAAACTTTTTTTTTTTTGTTACATTAAAATCTCATTTGTCTTGATATCCGAGTTGTCTGGAGTCCCTAAAATTCTGTGCAGGCTGCCAGTGGCTTTCCTGCCTCTCCTGCTTCTGGGCCCTGAGCAGGAGCTCTGCTGTCCTTCATCTTCACTGCTCCTATCCTATTCAATGTTGATTCCACTTCTTAGAGCTGATGTCCCTGGTGGGAACCCAGTCCCATGGATTTCTGGCACCGGCCTTCCCAGGTGGTTCCGGTGGTAAAGAGCCTGCCTGCCAGTGCAGGAGACTGAGAGACACGGGTTTGATCCCCGTGTTGGGAAGATCCCCTGGAGAAGCGCAAGGCAACCCACTCCAGTTCTCTTGCCTGGAGAATCCCAAGGACAGAGAACCCCGGCAGGCTATGGTCCAAGGGGTTGATTGAAGCAACTTAGCATGTGGTGTGAACATTCAGAGACTTTCATGCCTTACCCTGGACTCTGTTTCATTCAGTGTGCAGCTGGCCGAGTCCTGCTGTTGGCCAGGGCCCCGCACTGCACAGGTTCCAGGCTCTGCTGTTGGCCATTTGGCTCCTGCATGGCGCATGCCTCCAGCTGTCCGAGGAAGAACGCAGCGCGCGCGGGCTTCCGCCATCCCCGTACTGAGCAGGCGCAGGGCTCTCAGCGTCCACTCACGCTTTCTTCTCCTTGCCCCACACTCATGGTGATGCTGCGCGGGGTCTCGGCTGTTGTCCACCCACTTGTATTTTGTGGTCACAGGGCAATACCTTGTCATCTAGTCTTGTGAATACTGCCTATGGGTTTTGGTTTTAATATCGTACTGATCCATCTGTGTTTATGTGGGGATTCTGGATGACAAAAGCTATACCTCCATGAACACTGCCAGCTTTCCAGAATTTATTTTGTTTTAAAAAGAATATTGTAAAAGAAAACAATGGAAAACCAGAATTTTTTTTGTGTGTGTACAGAAACCATTTCAAAAATACATTAAAACCACAAGACAGTCCTGTTTGCTCAAGGTCTCCTGCTGGGACTGCTAGCAAGGGAGATTGTAACTGCTGGGAGGCGACAGCTCCTGGTCCCCGCAGGATGTAGACCAGGCAGTCTAAACACCCTTGTTACAAACACCCAGCTGTGTGATGGCCTGGCCAAACTCAGAGGAGAGAATGGAAAAGGCCCTGGGATGAAGAGGGGAAGGGAAAACCAGGTGCAAGTTTGTGACCCAGCTGCCAGGGTGGGGTCCTGCCGCTGGTCCACAGAACGAAGTGAGTGACCGAGCTTCACTGCTTTTTGATGAAAGAGGATGGAAAGATCAGGAAGGGGGGAGAGACACCCCCTCCCCTAACACACACATATAAAGCCAAGTCCACTGGCGGATTGTGCCCCTAATAGAAGGTTGAGTAGAAAACATTCCTCTCATTGAGGAAACTGTCATCTAGGTTCTGGGTGAGGAGGAAAGAGACCCCTCTGAGGGGATAATCACTAGGCCTGTGCTGTGGACTGAATATTTATGTGCCCCAAATTCCTACGCTGACATCTTAGCCCCTGAGGTGATGGTATTAGGAGGTGGGCCTTTGGGAGGCAGTTGGGTCAGAAGGCAGAGGCGTCATGAAGGGGTGAGTGTCCTTGTAAAGGAGGCCTGAGCGCCCTCTTGTCCCTTCTGACAGGGGAGGACACTCCAGAAGTATGAACCCGTGAACCAGAAAGCGGGCCT
Organism: Raphicerus campestris; assembly: GCA_006410735.1. Classification (NCBI taxonomy): domain Eukaryota; kingdom Metazoa; phylum Chordata; class Mammalia; order Artiodactyla; family Bovidae; genus Raphicerus; species Raphicerus campestris. Next base: position 114,710 of record SJYW01015767.1, read on the forward strand.
CACCAGACGGGGACCTGCCGCACCTGACCTTGGACTCCCAGCACCTACAACTGTGAGAAAGGGATTTCTGTTGTTTGCGTGACACCCAGTCTGTGGTATTTGTTACAGTTGCCCAAACGGAATAAGAAGCCTGTGATTAAGGCAGCCAGGGTCTAAGTGCTATCAGTTCAGTTCAGTCGCTCAGTCGTGTCTGACTCTTCGCGACCCCATGAATTGCAGCATGCCAGGCTTTCCTGTCCATCACCAGCTCCCGGAGTTCACCCAAACTCATATCCATTGAGTCAGTGATGCCATCCAGCCATCTCATCCTCTGTCGTCCCCTTCTCCTCCTGCCACCAATACCTCCCAGCATCAGGGTCTTTTCCAGTGAGTCAACTCTTAGCATGAGGTGGCCAAAGTATTGGAGTTTCAGCTTCAACATCAGTCCTTCCAACGAACACTCAGGACTGGTCTCCTTTAGGATGGACTGGTTGGATCTCCTTGCAGTCCAAAGGACTCTCAAGAGTCTTCTCCAACACCACAGTTCAAAAGCATTAACTCTTTGGCGCTCAGCTTTCTTTATAGTCCAACTCTCACATCCATACATGAGCACAGGAAAAACTATAGCTTTGACTAGATGAACCTTTGCTGGCAAAGTAATGTCTCTGCTTTTTAATATGCTATCTAGGTTGGTTATAGTTTTCCTTCCAAGGAGCAAGGGTCTTTCAATTTCATGGCTGCAATCACCATCTACAGTGATTTTGGAGCCCCCCCAAAATAAAGTCTCTGTTTCCATTGTTTCCCCATCTATTTGCCATGAAATGATGGGACCAGATGCCATGATCTTAGTTTTCTCAATGTTGAGTTTTAAGCCAACTTTTTCACTCTCCTCTTTCACTTTCATCAAGAGGTTTATTAGTTCTTCTTTCTGCCATAAGAATGGTGTCATCTGCATATCTGAGGTGATTGATATTTCTCTTGACAATCTTGATTCCAGCTTGTGCTTCATCCAGCCTGGCATTTTGCATGATGTACTCTGCATAGAAGTTAAATAAGCAGAGTGACAACGTACAGCCTTGAGGTACTCCTTTCCTGATTTAATTGAAGACAGTCAATTAAATCAATTAAAGACAATTGAGGACTTTATCACAGAGGAGGGAAGTCAGACGACAGTGAGAGCAAATAGAGCAGCCGGCAGTCACAGTTCAGGGCAGGACGCAACGTGCACCTTCACGTGCCGAGGGAAACGTCACAAAAATGCCCGCACAGATTTCATTTCTAAACTCTCACTCAAAAATAAAAGTGTGATACGAACTTTTCAGATAAAAAAGATTATGAGAGTTTGTATCTCTCAGGCTCTCATTAAGAGTGAGGAAGGACGAATTTAAGGAAGACATGAATGAATCCCAGAAGGAAGAAATGGAGTGAGACACAAGGGCAAGAAACGGGTGAATGCTGGTCTAACTCAGTCACTGACTGTGTAAAACAGCAATCAGGAATTAGACATACGCCTCTGTGATTCAGTGTTGAATCCTGGCAACTGCCTGCCAACATACCAGGGTTCAGACAGCCTGCGCTGAGGCTGGGAGTGCTCATATATTTATTGAGATATTAATCGCTTGAATCTATTTATGTAATAAGAATTAGAATCATGAACAAGTGAAATTTATTCCTGGACTGAGAGGATACATCAACCTAGGGAAATGCATTGGTGTAATACATCACATTAATGGAATGAAGGAAAAAAAATCAGGATCACCACAATTAATGCTGAGAAAGCAACTGAAGAAATTCAAGAATACTTTCATGATTAAAAAAAGAACACTCAACACACTAGGTTTGAAGGTAATCATAATGTAATTAACGCCACGTATAGAACACGCGCAGCCGACCTCACAGTCAGCGGTGAAAGACGGAAAACTTTTCTTGTGAGATCAGGAAACATGTAAGCATGCTGAGTTTGACCACTTTTAAGCAACACAGAAGTGGCAGTTTTAGCCACTGCAGTTAGGAAACACAACATCAATAACAGAATCAAAGAATAAATCACTTACATTCAAATTTTAAAAGCAGTAGAATTATCTCTGTTCACACATGACATGATCTCCTATTTAGAAATCCTAAGGAAGCCACAAAAATAATGTTATAAATGATAATTCAGCAAATAATATGAAAGTCAACACTGGATATCATTTGCATTTCTATATGCAAATATGATAGACTTGAAAAGAAAATTAAGAATTTTATTTACAAATACGTCAGAAAGAATAAACTACTTAGTAATTAACTTAACCAAGGAGGTGAAGACTGCAAGACAAGCTTGCCTAACTTGTTAAGAGATAGATTATATGAGACAAACTGCATTTTCATGGCTTGGACAATTTACTGCTAAGATCTCAATNTTGGCAATTTGATCTCTGGTTCCTCTGCCTTTTCTAAAACCAGCTTGAACATCTGGAAGTTCATAGTTCACGTACTGCTAAAGCCTGGCTTGGAGAATTTTGAGCATTACTTTACTAGCGTGTGAGATGAGTGCAATTGTGAAGTAGTTGGAAGCATTCTTTGGCATTGCCTTTCTTTGGGACTGGAGCATCAGCCTAATTAACATAAAAAACATACCTATCACCCCCAAAAGTGTCTCATGCCTCTTTGTAATCCACACCTCCCTCCCTCCCATCCCCAGGCAATCACTAATCTGCTTTCTTCCACTAGGATAACTGTATCTTATAAAAATGACATCTTACTGTATCTGGCTGCTTTCATTTAGCATAAATATTTTGAGATTTAAAAGTAAACTACAACACAGGAAATATTTTAAATCACTTTAATTGGAGTATAATCTCTAAAATTTTGAGTCACTATGTTGAGTACTGAGCCCAATATAATATTGTAAATAGACTATACTTCCATAAGAAAGAACACCCTTGTAACCCACCATGCAGGCCAAGAAATTGTACTTTTCCATCCACCCCAGAACACCCTCCCCCTGTCCCCTCCCAAACTCAACCACCTCCCTACTTCCAAAACGACTCACTGTCCTGACTTCTACGATCATTCATCTCCTTGAGTTTCTTTATAGTTTTTGTCACCCAGGGTGCTCTCTCGACCCTGTGGATGAGACTTGCTCATTTTATTGATGTCTTTTAGATCTCTTTTAGTCTGTAAGTTCCTTCTCCATCCCTTTCTTACAATGTAGCCGTGGAAGAACCGGAGCCTTTGCCCCCTACAGAACTTTCCAGTCAGGATTTTGCAGACTGTGTTCTCTGCAAATGTTCTCTTCATCTCTGCAGGATGGAGTTCAGCACAACCCTCTGTTCTCTACATTTCCTGTGGATTTTCAAGTGTATTCAGAGGCTTGATCAGGCTCAGGATGGAGATTTTTGATGAGATGCTAGGAATAGATGTGCTTTTTCATCAAGGGCTGTGTATCATGTTTGTCTTTTTTTGAGATGTTAGCAGAGATGATGGTCAGTGCTGACGGTCATTGATCCATTTGGGGGTGAAAATGATATTCTAACAACATCATTTCTCTTTCACTTATTAGCTGGATTAATTTTATAGAGGCACTTCCCTTTGTCTACTCTTTGGTCACCTGGCGGAACAGTTCATAGGGGAAAGGTGGCTTAGATGCTTCTTTCTTTTCACTTATTGATTTTTTTTCCAGAGAATCTGGGAAATCTCCCACTCCAGGGTTTCCTGGAGCAGAACAGCTGCAGAATCAGAACGCAGCAGGAGAACACCTTTCTCTCTGAACTGTCTTCAGGGAAGTGAAGTGGCTATAGGGCTGTCACTGAATGTGGGTGCCTGGTTACAGGGGTTCCGAGTTCTGTTGGAATCTGTTGTCAGGAAGTGACTTCACTTCCTGGGGTCCCCTTGCTTGAATCCCCTCCTCATTCAGCACCTCTGCACACAGCCCTCTGGGCTGCAGATTCCTCAGCCCCTTCTCCATGCAAACCCACATCTCATGTAGTTACACCCGCAGCCCTCTCCACAGCCCCCACAGAGGGTCTGTGTGTGACTTCGAGGAGACAGACCTGGGGTCCAGACTCATCTCCTCGTTTGTACCTCATCTCCTCGTTTGTACCTCATCTCCACCCTGGATAAGGCACTGTGTCTCTCAAGGCTTGTCTGTCTGCCTCCTGCACTGAGGGATGAGTCTAGCATGCTCTAGGGACTGCACTGGGGGATGAGTCCAGCATGCTCTAGGGACTGCACTGGGGGATGAGTCCAGCATGCTCTAGGGATGTCCTCAGGTAGAGTCTGGTTGTGTCGCTGCCCGGTCGTGTCTGACTCTGCGGCCCCGTGGACTGTAGCCTGCCAGGCTTCTCCGTCCGTGGGATTCTCCAGGCAAGGATACTAGTGTGGGTAGCCACTCCCGTCTCCAGGATAGGTGTGATAAGAACTCAGAACACGTGGGAGCGACGCCACATGTAGGCTGTACGCCCACCCCTCTTCTTCCCTTGCCTTTGTCTGTCCCCCTTCTGATCACATCGCATAAGCCTTATTCAGTCTCACTGTGCACATCTGTGTGCGTGCATGTGTGTGTTTGCACCAGTGCACGCTCTCTGGAGGCTGGAAGAAAACTCCTGCCTAGAGAGGGATGGGCAAGAGCTTCCTAGGATTTTAGGGTTTCTAGTTTTCAGAGTAAACTTGAGGAGAGGTTCCAGCCTTGGCCTGGGAGGTAAGAACCTGGTGACCCAAGGCCTCACAGGGAATAGGAGCTGGAGCTGGGGGGATGACACATCCAGACAGCCTGGCTCTAGTGTCCACACTCACAACCGCGGCGCTGGCTGCGGAGAGACGGCAGCCTTCACGGGGCACACAGCTGGGCAGGCCTGGCTTCTCTGGCTGCTGGACACAGAGTGGCCCAGGGACAGGCTGGCAGAGGACGGGCTGCCATCCCCAGACAGACTTGCCAGTCTCACTTGCTGCTCCCTTTCTGTCCCTGTCCTTGAAGGCCTCTCCCCAAGAGGCATTTTAGATGAATGCCGCAGGCTCGCTCCCTGAGGCTGGCTGGAATGTTTCCTCCTAGCCCAACCCCAGTGAACACAGAGTCAGCTTCACCAGGAGCAAGAAGATTTTGTCAGCTAGGGTAAGAAGATCCTCAGCTTGCTCAAAATCCTTTGAGTAGCAGCTTCTGCCAGTGACTTCATCAGGAAAGTGGATCAGAGATGATGTAATCTCATAAGGGGCTAGGTGTCAACTGGCCCCAGACTGCCTTCTGGAGCTCTCTTCCACCCCTGCCCAGCGTGTCATGCAGCAGCAGCACCTGCTCAAATCAGAACCCTGGGTCTCTGTCTGCCCCTCTTTCCTCCTCATCTCCGCAGGCAATCAGCTCATCCCCTGGCCCTGGATCCCGCATCCAAAACGCATCATCCTCTCCCTGTATTTCCCTCCCCACTCCTAGTCCAGACTGCCACTGTCCCCACTTCTGTTTTTCGCTTTTATTTATCATTCCCTCTGATCCTAGAGTGGGAGGTTTAAGAGACAAATCTGTCCCTGTGACTCTGCTAACAAACAGGAAATCTCTCAGCAGCTCTTTGGGGAAAAGCCCCAGTTCTCAGCCAGATTTTAAGCCCCTCCTCCTGCCAGCAGCCCGTGTTACCTGCTCCCCCCAAGTCCAGCCACTCTGGCCTTCTTTTGCCTCCCCTCCCCAGCCCTCAAAAGCCCCAGGCTGGGGCCCCATTTAGCTCTTTACCTGGTTGACTCCTCCTGCAGACTTTATCCGAGATTCTGGAAGTTGCTTCTCCCTGAGCCCTCCGTCCCTCCCCCAGGGCTTTTTCCAAGGCTCGGGGAGTTGTCAGGTTGGAGTGGCAGGTGGCTGGGACCCTGGGCAACCTCAGGTGATTAGCACTGCAACTCCTCCCACCCACGGCTTGCAGGTGAGCCCGGAGGCCTCTGCTGCCCCCTGGCAACCCTGGGAGAAGAGGCCCTCAGAGCTCCCGTAGCCCTACCCTGCTGGCTTTCCAAGTGGAATTTAGAGGAGAAAGCCCACCAGTGCCTGGGCGAGGCTCCCCCTTAAAGCCAATACTGTCAGAAACTTACCTGCCTGCCCTCCCACAGGGATGGTGTAGTTCCCAGGGGAGGAGGCATTATGGGTGCCAGTCCTGCCAATGTTCAATGCAGCTTGAAGAGTCTCACCTTTGCTTAGCAGGCAGAGGGATCAGAAAAATATTCATTTATTTTATGTTAACTCTGATTGTGATACAATACACATAACAAAATTTATCTTAACCGTTTTGAAGTACCCAATTTAATAGCACAGATTTTATTTTCTTGGGCTCCAAAAATCATTGCAGATGGTGACTGCAGCCATGAAATTAAAAGGCTCTTGCTCCTTGGAAGAAAAGCTTTGATAAACCTAGACAGTGTATTAAAAAGCAGAGACATAACTTTGCAAACAAAGATCCGTATAGTCAAAGCTATGGTTTTCTCAGTAGTCATGTATGGATGTAAGAGTTGGACCGTAAAGAAGACTGAACACTGAAGAATTGATGCTTTTGAACTGTGGTGCTGCAGAAGACTCTTGAGAGTCCCTTGGACTGCAAGATCAAATCAGTCAGTCCTAAAGGAAGTCAGGCCTGAATGTTCACTGGACGGACAAATGCTGAAGCTGAAGCTCCAATACTTTGACTACATAATATGAAGACTCACTGGAAAAGACCCTGATGCTGGGGAAGATTGAGGGCAGGAGGAGAAGAGGGGTACAGAGGATACCATGGTTGGATGGCATTGCCAGATCAATGGACATGAGTTTGAGCAAACTCTGGGAGACAGTGAAGGACAGGGAAGCCTGGCGTGCTGCAGTCCATGAGATCACAAAGAGTCAGACACAGCTTAGCAAGTGAACAAGAATTCTCGTGCTGCCGTTCGACCATTTATCTCCAGGCTTTGAAAACATTTTGCTGTTACTCATAGAGATAGAAAACAAACTGATGGTTATCAAAGGAGACGGGGGGAGGTCAGAGGGATAAATTTGGAGTTTGGGATTAATTTATGCACACTGCTGCTGCTGCTACTGCTGCTAAGTCGTGTCCGACTCCGTGCGACCCCATAGACGGCAACCCACTAGGCTCCTCTGTCCTTGGGATTCTCCAGGCTAGAACACTGGAGTGGGTTGCCATTTCCTTCTCCGATGCATGAAAGTAAAAAGTGAAAGTGAAGTCGCTCAGTCATGTCCGACTCTTAGCGACCCCATGGACTGCAGCCCACCAGGCTCCTCCATCCATGGGATTTTTCAGGCAAGAGTACTGGAGTGGGGTGCCATTGCCTTCTCCACTTAAACACACTACTATATATAAAATAGATAAACAAAGACCTACTGTGTAGCACAGGGAGCTATACTCAGCATCTTGTAATAACCTGTACTGGGAGAGAATGGGAAAAAGCATATACATGCGTGTGTAACTGAATCACTTTGCTCTGCAGTTGAAAGTAACATGACATTGCAAATCAACTATATGCTTCAATAAAACAAATAAATAAAAAGCATGTTGTTATTATGTTTGTTAGTGGTAAGAAATAGAATTTAGCATGATTGTTAGTTTATAACCGCCATGTTGCCTAAATATATGAGACTGAAATACTATCTAGGTAATTCTGTGTGTCATATTTCCCTACATTAAACAGCATTTTACATGATTAAATGGAAAAAGTTGAACAAAATTAATTTGCGAATAAATTTTGAGTAAAATAGATATCACAGAATTGTACAGTTACCCAGAACTTTAAAAATCGACCCTAACTGAAACTCTGTACCCTTTTAGCAACGGCTCCCCATCCTCCGTCCCCCCAGGTCCTGGTAGCCACCGTGCTCCCTTCCCTTCCTATGAATCTGACTGCTCTGGGAAACTCACTCAAATGAGTGGACTCACAGAGTGCTTGTCTTTTTGTGACTGGTTTATTCACGGGGCGCCAGGTCCTCAGGAGTCATCCGTGTTCTAGATGTGTGAGGATTTCCTTCCTTTATAAGGCTGAGTAATATTCCTTTGTATGTATACACTACATTTTGTTTATCTGTTCATCTTTTCATGGGCATTTGGGTAGCTCCTGACACTTTGGCTCTTGCGAATGCTGTGAACATGCCTGTACTAATATCGCTTTGAGAGCCTGCTTTCAATTATTTTGTGTATATACCCAGAAGCGGAATTGTGAGACCACGTGTAATTTTTCAGTCCATATATTGCTAGTTTTTTTTTTTTTTGTAAATTGGGATAAAACTGACACGCAATATTACATTAATTTCAGGTGTACAACATACTGACCTGACATTATATATACTGAGATGATCACAGCACTGAGTCTAGTTAGCACTCATCACCATACACAATCAGTTTTTGCATGTGTGGCAATGCTATTTTTAATTTTTTTGGGGAAATGCTACACTGTTTTCCGTAGTGGTTGTATCATTCTACATTCCCACCAATGGTACACGAGGCTTCAAACTTCTTCTCATCTTCACCAACACTTTGGGTGATATTTTGATCCTAATGGGTGTGACTGGTATCTCATCATGATTTTGATTAGCATTTCCCTAGTAACTAAAGCTGTTGCGCACCTATTTGCGTTACTGGCCTTCTCTGAAGGGGTGNTCTCATCTTCACCAACACTTTGGGTGATATTTTGATCCTAATGGGTGTGACTGGTATCTCATCATGATTTTGATTAGCATTTCCCTAGTAACTAAAGCTGTTGCGCACCTATTTGCGTTACTGGCCTTCTCTGAAGGGGTGTTTAAATCCTTTGCCTCGTCTAGAATTCAGTTGTTTTGCTGTTGCTGCTGAGTTGTAGTGAAGGATCTTAAGCAGGATGTCATGGTGTCACCTGTGGTTTGGGGAGAACTGAGCTTGAAACTTTCGCAGGCATCAGGGTAAGAATAGGAGGGCCAGGGCTGCCTGTGGACACTGGACACAGGTGTTCTTTACGAACGCCCACTGGGCTCTCTGTCTCTGGATCTNGCGCCGCCGCAGCCACCACCGGAGCCGGAGCGGGAGCCCGACCGCGCCGGGCTGGGCTGGGCTGGGCTGGGGCGGGCTCAGGGCGCAGGGGCGGGCGCGCGGGGGAAGACGCACGGGCGGGCTCGGCGTTCCCGGGGAGCGGCCCGGGACTGCACCCGGACCGGCGCCTCCCCGCTCCGCGCTGCCCTCGGCCTCGCCCCGGGCCCGGGCGGATGAGCCGCGCGCCCGGGGGACATGGAAGCGCTGACGCTGTGGCTTCTCCCCTGGATATGCCAGTGCGTGTCGGTGCGGGCCGACTCCATCATCCACATCGGTGAGCGCGGCGGGCTCGGGGCCGAGGTTGGGCGGGGGCCCCAGCGGCGCGGGGGGTGCGCGGCGTCCAAACTTGGCTGTTCCCTGGGCCGAGGGGCTCGGCGGGCGGTGCTCCCCCGAAGGGCCGCGCCGCCCCGCGGAGGAGCTGTGCACGGGCCGCGCCGCGCTCCCGCGGGCTCTTGCTACTCCCGGGGCTCCGATCCCCCCGCGGGCTCCCGCGGCCTCTGCCGACACTTGGGGCCGCGGCTGCGGGGAACCCAGGGCTGGACGCAGGTTCAGCCCCGCGTNCTGTGCACGGGCCGCGCCGCGCTCCCGCGGGCTCTTGCTACTCCCGGGGCTCCGATCCCCCCGCGGGCTCCCGCGGCCTCTGCCGACACTTGGGGCCGCGGCTGCGGGGAACCCAGGGCTGGACGCAGGTTCAGCCCCGCGTCCCCAGCGGGGCGGTCGGCGGGGTAGGGCCAGCCCTTAGGTGCAGCTCAGAGCAGCGAGGGCAGGGGGCGGGCAGGGGGCGGGCAGGGCCCGGGGTCTCGCCAAGTTGGTAGCGCAGGATCGAAGAGGCCCGACCGGAACCGTGCGTGAATGTGGGTGGGTGGGTGTTGTCAGCGTGTTTCTGTGTGTGCGCCCGTGGCACCGTGTTGGTGTCACTGCGAGGGGCGTCGGGGTGTGTGGGGCCATCGGAGCCTATGTTGATGCGTGCGCGATTTATCAGCCTGTTAGAGTGGGCAGTGTCTGTTTCCCGGCTGTGTGTCTGTGTATTTCTCAATGTGTGTGTGTGTGTGTGTGTGTGTGTGTGTGTGTGTGTATCTGGTTGTGGCGACGGCAGCCCAAAGCTGGACAGTCTCAGAGTTTCTTACGGCCCAAGTCTTGGAGGCCGGCAGATGGTCTGGGCAGTGGGAGTCAGGGAAGAAGCCTGGGCCGCGGTGTGTGTGTGCGTGCGCGCTGAGCGGGAAGAGACCGATGGAGGGAGAGAACCCGGAGAGGAGAGAAGACGAGATGGAGAGGAGGACTAGGCGCGCCGGCGGGGAGTGTGTGGGAGTTGGTAGCAGCAGGGGTGAAATCCCAGGAAGTTGGGCCAGATTGGGGGACGGGCGGCGGTTGTTTTTGGGGAGCCCGTCGGCAGTCGTCTTTCCGGAAGTTGGGGAAGACCAGCGAGCCGAGAGAGGCTGGGGGGTTGGGAGGTGTGAGAAGGCAGGGGTGACGGGACAGGTGATGGGTGACCGGGGACTAGGCCGAGCCTTGGAACGCTGCAGTCCCTGGCAGGCACCGGGGCAAGACCTGCTTCCTAGTTGTGGGTGGAGGTGGTGGTGGGGCTTGGGTCTTGCGGTCAGCATTGCGGCTCTGGGTGTAGCATGGAACGGGACCTCCCTCCTCCTGCCCAGCCCCCAGTTCGGGGATCACTGGGCCCAGCTCTGGAACTGTGGTGACTCTTAGGGCCTGGCAAGGGGGTTTGACTCTGAGTTTTCCAGGCTGCAGGGGCCAGGCTCAGGCGAGTCCGCCGATCTCGGCGTCAAGCGCGGAGTCGGCCAAGGCAGCGCGAAGAGCGCAAAGGCCAGCGGGCTGCTGCTCTGGAGGCGCTGTTCATGGTTCTAGAAGGCCCGTTCGGGAGCGGCTCCTTCTGGGCTCCTCAGCTTCTGGGTTAGAAGGCAAAGGGTCTAGGGACAGTCTCCTATCAGGAGAGGGATGGCAAGCAGGAGGCAGAGCCCAGGGAGTCAGGCGGGACTGAGTAGTCCCTGTGTCTGCCNGCCCGTTCGGGAGCGGCTCCTTCTGGGCTCCTCAGCTTCTGGGTTAGAAGGCAAAGGGTCTAGGGACAGTCTCCTATCAGGAGAGGGATGGCAAGCAGAAGGCAGAGCCCAGGGAGTCAGGCGGGACTGAGTAGTCCCTCTGTCTGCCCCGGTCATCAAAGGCCCCTGCAGAAAGAAGCCCCCAGCACAGGAAAACCACTGGGGACCTGTTTGCTTAGCTCTTACGGAAGGGGGTTGCGCAGCGCAGAGGGAAGCTATCTCTCCATTTTGGGATTGGGGTTGCAAGGGGACTTTCTGGCTCCTGGGATAGGAGACTCGTGGGGCCTTTTAGGCAGGGCATTTAGGTGCCCGAGGTGACACCAGCTTGGCTCAGCCCATTATGTGGGGCATGGTTGGTATATGAGGTAGCTTGGTTGTGAGACATTCGTGTGACCTGGTGGCTGCACAGACCACGTGCATATGTAACTCATGTGGACTATGTTGGCATATTTGGGGTGGTGTATTTTTCTGTCGGTGGGTGGAGGCCCACCTCTAAACTACCCTATCAGGCTGAAACCCCAGCCCAGAACTCCCACCACCCGGCAGCCCGCAGTCCTGCCAGCGGGGTGATGGGAGGGGGTGGGAAAGGAGAGCCCATCTCTAGGCCTGGTGTTGACCCCTCTTCTCCTCCAGGTGCCATCTTCGAGGAGAACGCGGCCAAGGACGACAGGGTGTTCCAGCTGGCTGTATCGGACCTAAGCCTCAACGATGACATCCTGCAGAGCGAGAAGATCACTTACTCTATCAAGGTCATCGAGGCCAACAATCCGTTCCAGGCCGTGCAGGAAGGTGAGTGGCCGGCCACGGTGCCCAGGGGCTATCAGGGCCGGGCCTGCCTCGGGCGCAGTACTGGAGACCTGCTGGGGTGCCAAGGGTCGGACCGCAAGCGCGGTGCGCGCTCCCTCCCCGGCCCACCAAAGCAGCGCATCTGGGAGAGCCCTGCGCCGCGGGGCTGGAGCCGAGAGCGTGTGAACGGCGAGCCGGGCTCCTTGCGGGGCGTGTCGCGGGCTTGTGCGGCTCCTTTCCAGCTGGGTGGGCGCGTGTGTGCGCCCGGTGCTGGCCGCGCAGGCGTGTGTGGCTCAGGGCCGTCTTGGTGGTTAGAGTGTGGGTGGGCGTGTCTGCGAGCAGGGTAGCTGTGTTGGTGCGCCTCCCCTGACCTGGATGGGCCGGTGTCTTCTTAGCTGCCGAGGAGGAGGAGCGTCTAGCGCCCAAGCCTGGGCTCTCCCGTCTTCCAAGCGCATCCCGGGACGCGCCCCATCTCGCTCCCCTCAGTGCCTGGCTCGCGTTTCTCGGGCACTCTCCTCCTCCCGGTTTGGAGCAGCCGCTCTTACTTGCGGTCCCCGCCGTGGGCGGAGGCATAGCCGCCTGGGCCGGAGGTGGGCGCTGTTTGACCAGGAAAGGAGCGGAGCTGGGCCGGGCCAGGCTGCGGGGAAATTCTAGCCGGCGCCTGGGCCACCTTGGTCCGCAGACTCTGCCCGCAGGCGGGGGCAACAAGTGTGCGACTGAGCGAGGCCGAGCGGGCTGCGTTTCCCTCCTCCCTTTTCCGCCCCCCTCCCACCTGGCTTGAGCCTGGCTTCGGGGACTCGGGTTTCTCTCCCATGATGTCTGCTTCCTCATCAGGGACTAAGGCTTTCTCTGTTCCCATAACTGCCTGTCCTCGGGCCCCTTTCCTCTCATCTGCCCCCATATCCATGGGTTCTCCTAGTTCCTTATAGCCATGGGTTTGGCTCTGAGGCCCTTGCCCATATTGAAGACATAGGGAACAGAGTGTGCGGATTCCTCCCAGGAGGAACAAACATCACAGTGGGCCTAGGGAGGGGGCTGGCTGGCCGGAGGCTCCAGGCAAGCTTTTCCTGTCCCCGTCTCCCTACCCACAGCCCCTTAGGCCCAGAGACCTCTTCCTGCTTTAGGCTGTATGTTGGCTGCTAGTCTTCTCCAAGGATAAGGTGACTGTGAAGGCTGTGTTCTGGGTTCAGAACGTTGTGATGGAAAGAGGTTTTGGGGAGTCTCCTGTTCTTGCAGAGGAGGGAGAAGGCCCAGCTCGGGGACCTGAAGGTCCAAGGATGTCTTTGGGTAGTTGTAAAAGCCTGCAGGTCTGAATGTGTTTTGGAGGTGGTGGTTGAGTTGGGGTGAGGCTGATTGTCTATCATGGGAGCTGGTTTTCCCAGCCCTGGCAGGTGTCTGGTGTCCACTGAGGAACCCATCCTTCTTTGCTGTCTGATCTTGCCCTGCCTGCAGGACCTGCCCCTGCATGTCCTGCCCTTAGACTTCTTTGCACTCTCATTGCAACTGTTGCATCTTCTTGGGGTGGGCTCTAGCCAGGGGAAGGTGGGACCTCTGTAGGCAGGAATGACCCTAACTCAGGTAAGGATCTCTGGTGACAGAGGCTTTTTCAATTACTTGCCGGGATTTTCCCAGCGCCTCATGCTCCCTTTGCACACTCCCCATACTCTTGTCTTTGTGGACAATCATCCTTTGTGCTTGGGAGCTGAGGACACAACTGGGAGATACCTGCCCCAGGGAACTCACAGTGTAATGGGGATGCTACTTGGGTTTTCATGGCAGTTTGGCTCTGCCACCTTCTCTGCTGACATATCTCATTTCTGTTGACTTGCCTTCTACTGTGTTGAGTATTCCAGGTCATTCATTTTGCTCCAAATGATGCCCATTGGCCCGCCTCCCTACTCCAGCAGCAGGTCCCCAAAGACTGAAGGTAACACATGGGTGAACTGGGCTCTGGGCTCAGAAGGACCTGGAGTGTGGGGTCTGGAGAGGTCATCTCTATGAAAAGGAAGTTGTTCTACAACTTCACCTGATTTTACCATTTGGGAATGAAAATCCTGGTGTTATAAATGTGCTGATTTATTTATTCTTTTTAAAGATGAGCTTCAAATCTGTACTTTAATGTAAAATCTGATTTCTAACTCTTGTCAGCTAACCAAACAATTTGAATAACACTGCTGCTGCTAAGTCACTTCAGTTGTATCCGACTCTGTGCGACCCCATAGACAGCAGCCCACAGGCTCCCTCGTCCCTGGCATTCTCCAGGCAAGAACACTGGAGTGGGTTGCCATTTCCTTCCTTCTCC
>SJYW01015767.1:146567-157770 GCA_006410735.1 Raphicerus campestris
CATCCAGGCACCCTCCCCCCCACCCCCATTCTGCTGCAATCTTTCAATGCTCCCTGCAGTACTAAGAATAAAAGCCAAACTCCCTGCCAGAGCCTGCAGGCCCCTAAGTACCCCGACAAGGACTGAGCTCACTCGCTTCAGTGCGGCCACTCCTCCTGATCCCCTGCTCCAGCCACAGTGACTTTCTTCCCATGTCTGCAACAGGTGAAGCATGTTCCTACCCCAGGGCCTTTACACATGCTGTTCTCTCCATCAGGAAGGCACCTCACAGGACAGGCTCTTTCTCAACCTCGGCTACTCCTCAGATCTCACTTCCTCAGAGAGGCTCCCCTTGGTTCCAGGGAAAGCCCGTTTCATTCTCTAACAAAGCCTTCTTCTCCTTCTTTGTGTGCTTCCTCGCCTGCAGTTATTTATTAATTATTTGTGAGGCGAGTCGGGTCTGTGAGGGCAGGAAAGTGTCTTGTTCATTGTTCGCGTCCCGGACCCAAGCCTGGTGTGCAGCTGGTTGTGGGTGCTCAGTGAGAGCCCCTAGAAGATGACAGGACAGGGGGACACACGAGACCTCTGCTCTCTGAAACCCCACTCAAGCTTGTGGCCCTGCCTTCACACTCAGAACCACTTGGAGTCCCATGGCGTGCGGGGCTTGGGGGCTTGTTGCCTTTACAGCGGCCCATCCTGCCACTGGAGGCCCACTTATGCTGGCCCCTCCCTCTCGATCGGCCCCTGGGTGTGAAGGTCTTTCTCCTTCACAGAAATGCTAGGAGCCTTCTCCCTGGCAGTGGCCACTTTCATGGGGGATTCCAAGGCCCAGCACAGGGGTGCAGGTACCGCGGAGGGCTTTTCCACACTTATGTGCTGGAGCAGGAAATAATTTTGGGGACCCCGTTTCTGGAAGGCGTTTTCCCGGGCAGAGGTGCCCTGGCAGGGGCTCAGGGTCACTGGCCTGTCCATCCGCTCTGAGATGTGCTTGTGGGGATGGGGGTGGGTAGTGAGGGAGGAGAGGCATCCCAGGGCAAGTAGGCGCTCTCCCTGGGCTCCGAGTACTGACCCTCTGGGGCTGTGTGGGCTGACTGCCGGCTGGGTGTTAGATGGGAGTCAGAACTGGGGTTTCCATTCTTGTCTCCCACCTGGGAATCCTCTGGTGGGTCCGGGAGCCCCCCGACGTGCGGCCTCAGTTTCCACCTGCATGTACCAGTGATGGCATTGGCCCAGCGACTTGTCTTCCAAACTTGGGCAGCAGAAGGGGCCGGGAGACGGAGGCACTGCGGCAGGCGGCTCGAGCTTGCAGGGGAGGGCACTGCTGACCCCTTGCCAGCACCCCTACATGAGCTGGTGCGCAGTGCCCATCTGTGAGGAGTCGCCGCCACCCTGATGCGCTGACCTCTGAGGCACCCTCCTGGTGAGGGGCCGCTGAAGGGGCTCTGAAGCCCCGCAGTTGTTCACGATGCAATCCTCGTCAGGAGAAGCCAGCTTGAGCTCGGCTCAGGGAGCTGACTGTAGCTCCTGCTAAGGAGCCACTGTGGCTCAGGCTGCTTAGCTCCTGCCAAGAAAATGCACTTCGTGGAAGGGAGGGCAGGGGGTCTGTGGTGAGGATGAGCCCTGGCCGGTGCTCCAGGGGCGCCCCAGCGGCAGGGTGCTGCTGGACGGGGCGCCACGCCCACCCTGCTCCAGTCTTGGCCGGGGGCGCTCTTCAGGAGGCCCCCTGCTGCCCTGCCCTCTAGCCAGCACGGGCTCTTTCTCCTGGCCGCCACACTGTCCTCCACATCTCCCTGTGCGTCTCGGGGGTGCCTGTGAGGCCTTTAAGCTCTGCCGCTCAGGTCTCCCCGGGCACGCTGGGTCAGAGTCATGTTTGTTGAGCGGCTGTGTGACTGTGCTGAAGGCATGTGCGTGTGGGTCTGTGTCCTGGCGAGCTCACAGACACAGCGCTGTAGACAGACTGAGCTCTCCCTGCGGGAGCCTGTTGGGTGGCCTGCCCAGGCGTGCTTTGAGGACCCCCTGGGGCTGTGACAAGGTGGCTGAGCCACGGTGCCCTGGGGTGTATGGAGCGTCTCTGCCTCTCATGCCCTAGGGGAATCTTGTTGCCTCCCTGTGTGTTTGTGGGGCTGCTAGGTTGAACCATCTGAAGATACCAACCCCTAGCAGCCTCACATCAGGGAATCTGCCCAGGGTCTGAAATCATGCTCTATTAATCAAATCAGTCATGTGGGTGTTAGCAACACAAGTAGTGGCCTGAACAAATAAAGATATTCATCAGGCCATGTAACAGAAAAGGCCTGAGGAGGTATAACTTCAGGCGTGGCTGGATCCAGGGGCCCAGATTGTATCCTCAGGACACTGCCTCCTTCTCCACACCCTGTCACTGCCATCCCCAGGGTGGGCTTCCTTCCCAGGGAGCTCCATCCACTCAGGGCCCCTGGACTGTTGCAGGCTTGTCGTCTGATGAGCCAGACCCTGCTCCTTGCCCATGCAAGGCCTCTAACAAGAGTCTCACAAGGCTCCCAGGCTTGCTGCTCTTTGGCTGGCTGTGGGGACAACCTCCTCCTGGATTCAGCCCTGGTGCCAGTGGAGGGGATGCCCTGATTAGCCAGGCCTGGGGCTGTTGCAGCCCCAAGCTGAGGGTGAGGGGCAGAGCATGGGTGTCACCTGAGGGAGAGAGAGGAAGCTGGGCCCACAGAACACCACGTGCCTGTGCCTTCTCTGAGCTGCCCGCCAGAAGAAGGAATAGCCTCTCAGTGTGGGGCTTCTCTGCCCACAGGGCACTTGGGACTGGGGTTGGACTGGAAGCGCTGGGGTCACCCTGGGTCCACTGTTCGTACACAGTGAGCTCCAGGAGACCTCAGACTTGGCTGACTTGAAAGCTCTGTGGGGCAGGCAGGGTTAGGAAGAAAGGAGCCAGGCTTTGAGCTCTGTGGTGTGCCCACGGGTGGGCATCGGTGAAGGAGATGGGCTGTGGGCCAGGCCATGCAGAAAGGCTCTGAGTTAGGGAAGGTTGTATTTCAGGCATGGGGCAGACTGAGCTGAGCTGCGGTGGCATTTGGGGCAGTGAGGGGACAGTGGGAGCCAGCCTGGCAGGGCAGGAACTTGGGGATAGGAAGAGAGGAGGGGACCTGGGGCCTGAGCCCTCCCTGGGTGTCTGAGGGCTCCTGTGGGTATGGTGTGACCCGGAACTCCTTTGTACTCCCATGTCCTGAGGGAAGCAGGGCTTGACCCCCGGGAGGTGGAACTCACTGCTGTGTGGCCTCCTGCAGGTGCAGGGGTGTCTGCAGAATTCCTGGCCCCAGAATCAGTGTTTTCCACCCCAGGAAAGGGGGGGTCTTTCCTATCCCCACACACCTGTTGTGGGCAGGAGCAGGGATCTCTGTCCCCTTCTTCCAGGTGGCCCATTTGTGGCCACCCCTGGGAGCTCACCTAGGTTCCAAGGGAGGAGGAGGTGTCCTGCGGTTGGGAGCCAGAGACCTGGCTTTGCCCTATACTCCAGGCCAGCCCTGCTCATCCTTCTGACCGGTGGGAACACTGTCCCAGGCCACTGTGGAACCTGGGAGTCTGGGCTGGCCATGCCAGAACTAGGAGTGCCAGGGGGGCACTGCCTTATCGGCAGAGGCTCCCCACTCCTCCCAGGCAGTATCTGCCCCCTGCCCCCTAACCACTAATTGAATAGAAATCCTCTACACACTGTGGGCAGAGCCAGGTTCTGCCTAATCTCATTAAGAAGTCCCCTGACAGTCTCATTAGGTGGCTGGCTGCTCAGAGAGGTTTATCCCTGCCCGGCAATGGTTAGGCCCCTGGAGGCTGGACCTGGGATCCAGTCCCCACCCAGCTGCTCTCCACACACGGGCTCAGGCAGAGGTGAGGCTGCTTAACTCTACTGGCCACCAGCAGTCCTCACTTAATCTGTTACGGTTTGCTGGACTTAATTACTTTAAAATTATTAACTTTGGTTGGAGAAAGCTGGTGGTGAGGGTCGAGGAGGCAGTGTGAGTCTCTGTGTGGGGCATGAGGCTGGGCAGGGCTGACGGGTTGGTTTTCAGCCCCTCCGAGACTGCTCTCTCTCTGACAGTCCTGGCAGGCTGCCTGCCTGTCTGCTGTGCCCATGGAGCTGGGTGTGGTAGGAACGGGGTCACTTCTCCCGGGATGCCTCCCTTGGTTGCTCCCTGGCCCAGGCTGGGTTAGGCACGACCTCTGCTCTCCCACAGCCCTGGGTTGGCTTCGTTCTCTTGTAGCACAGATCACACTCGGATTCCCTAGCCTGGGCCGGGGAGCAGCCGTGCGAGGCATCCTGGGCCAGGTGACTGCTGAGCAGAGTCTACTGGGGGATGAGGGCTACTCAGGTGGTGAAAGGGAAGCAGGCGCTCCAGGTGGTGGAACAGCTGGAGCGAAAGCGCAGGGATGTGAAAAGGCAGGATGCTCGTCCAGGGTTGCTGGGCATAGGAGGAGGGGCTGACGGTCTGACAAGGTCTGCAGGGCTCTTAGAACTTTTCTGTGGTTCTGGCAGAAGTGACTCCAGCTCTGGGATCTGAACCCCTGAGGTGAGCACTGGGTGCAGGCTGTAGACCTCAGAGGGGAAATCGGGGGCCTTGAGCTGAGAGAGGAAAGACTCACGGGAGTAGGGGAACCCTAGGGGCCGTCAGCTCCCCCCTACTCTCTGTTCCCCATCTCGAGCTCCGCCATGGTTGGCCCTGTGCCAGCCATTGTGCAAAGCGCGTGTGAACACCGCAGACCCGTCTGCATCCTCAGGGACCTCAGACAAGGGTCAGGGCCCAGGCTCCACTCAGAGATTTTGATTTCACACGCCAGGGTAGGGCCCAGGCATGGGTGTTCTTTAAGAGCTTCCTGATGGCACCGATGTGCAATGGAACCAGCCCATCAACTCCAGCCCCTAATGATGGAGAGGAATGTGGAAGTTGGGCTCAACCACCCAGACTCCATCCTGCTTCCCAGTGGATGAGCAAATGGGGGCACTCATCATCATAGATTCACTTCATTACAGCCCTGGGCATGCTTCCCCAGTTCAGATTGTGTTTAGAAATGTACACTTCTGGGACTTCCCTCGTGGTCCAGTTGCTAAGATTCTGAGCTCTCAGTGCAGGAGGCCCAGGCTCAATCCCTGGTCAGGGAACTAGATCCCACGTGCTGCAACTAAAAGGTCTCAAGTCCCACAGCTAAAGATCAGGCACACCACACCTGAAGAAGTGGCATGCCGCAACACAGATCACAGATCCCGCTTGCCGCAGCTAAGACCTAGACAGCCAAAAACAAACAAACAAAGAGAAATGTGCACTTCTGCTCCACCAGGAGCTGTTCCTGGTGGGTCCATCTCCCTGTCCCAGGCCCTTTGGTATTTTCCCTCCTCAGACACTGGACTCTGGAGTTCAGTAGAGAGTGGGCAAGGAGAGCCAGGCATCACTAACCATGAGATTGGCATCTCCAGAAAGAACCCACTCTCACCCCGGCTGACATGGGGACCACTTCCTCTCCTGACTTGGGGGCCTCCGCTACCAGACGGTATACTCGGCCAGCATCTCTCAGCTGAAGATGGCTTACATGCTCTGTCAGGAATATTTCTCTGCAAGGAGTGTTTCATCTCATCAGTAACATAAAGCAGTGGAGTGGTGGTATGTGCGTGTCCTAATTCACAATTTTACAGTAACTTAAAAAAAAAAACCTCAAGATACTGTTTTTCTTTCTGTTAGTGAGACGGTGGCAGGCAGTAAAACCCACTGTCTTCTTATAATCGGATTTAAATTGTTTTAATTATACAGCCCATATTCTCCCAGTAACATACCATCTCTGTGAGTTAATGGGCTTTGAAATCTCCTTTTGTTCCATACACTGTAGATACAGATTTTTTTGTATAATGATTTATTTTATATCTAGAAATTCAGAAAATTAGATATAAGGTAGCTTCGGAGGAGTACTGCGAGATTCTGTTATATTAGAAAAAAGTAAATAAATGTCTATGGAAAACCCAGCCCCAATTCCTGGATGGAATTCTGAGCATCTCCCTGTCTCCGGAACAAGGTTTTCAGAGCACAAGTGATGTACAAAGCTATCAGCCTCACTGACTGCGGCAGAGAGAACATTCCTCTGCTTATGAATTTCTTTGTTGACCCTTCCAGCAGGATATTGGAAAGGAAATGTTCATCCATTCATGCATTCATTTCCTGAGTGCTCACTGTGGACTTGGCCCTGAACTTGGGGATACACAGTAAGGAAAGGCATGATCTTTATCCTTAAAAGAGCTGGTGCTTTTCAGAGAAGCAAGTATTTATATACATGACTGTCAATGAAGACCTTTACTGTGGTAGGCGCTTCTGTGTGCTGGGCTTCAGGGAAGGGATTACAGCTCACAGGGCTCCCTCTCTGCCGATGACCGCTAAATGTTGAGGCGGTGCACAGGGGTCTGAGTCAGGCTGCTCTTNCTGTCCTCCACATCTCCCTGTGCGTCTCGGGGGTGCCTGTGAGGCCTTTAAGCTCTGCCGCTCAGGTCTCCCCGGGCACGCTGGGTCAGAGTCATGTTTGTTGAGCGGCTGTGTGACTGTGCTGAAGGCATGTGCGTGTGGGTCTGTGTCCTGGCGAGCTCACAGACACAGCGCTGTAGACAGACTGAGCTCTCCCTGCGGGAGCCTGTTGGGTGGCCTGCCCAGGCGTGCTTTGAGGACCCCCTGGGGCTGTGACAAGGTGGCTGAGCCACGGTGCCCTGGGGTGTATGGAGCGTCTCTGCCTCTCATGCCCTAGGGGAATCTTGTTGCCTCCCTGTGTGTTTGTGGGGCTGCTAGGTTGAACCATCTGAAGATACCAACCCCTAGCAGCCTCACATCAGGAAATCTGCCCAGGGTCTGAAATCATGCTCTATTAATCAAATCAGTCATGTGGGTGTTAGCAACACAAGTAGTGGCCTGAACAAATAAAGATATTCATCAGGCCATGTAACAGAAAAGGCCTGAGGAGGTATAACTTCAGGCGTGGCTGGATCCAGGGGCCCAGATTGTATCCTCAGGACACTGCCTCCTTCTCCACACCCTGTCACTGCCATCCCCAGGGTGGGCTTCCTTCCCAGGGAGCTCCATCCACTCAGGGCCCCTGGACTGTTGCAGGCTTGTCGTCTGATGAGCCAGACCCTGCTCCTTGCCCATGCAAGGCCTCTAACAAGAGTCTCACAAGGCTCCCAGGCTTGCTGCTCTTTGGCTGGCTGTGGGGACAACCTCCTCCTGGCTTTAGCCCTGGTGCCAGTGGAGGGGATGCCCTGATTAGCCAGGCCTGGGGCTGTTGCAGCCCCAAGCTGACGGTGAGGGGCAGAGCATGGGTGTCACCTGAGGGAGAGAGAGGAAGCTGGGCCCACAGAACACCACGTGCCTGTGCCTTCTCTGAGCTGCCCGCCAGAAGAAGGAATAGCCTCTCAGTGTGGGGCTTCTCTGCCCACAGGGCACTTGGGACTGGGGTTGGACTGGAAGCGCTGGGGTCACCCTGGGTCCACTGTTCGTACACAGTGAGCTCCAGGAGACCTCAGACTTGGCTGACTTGAAAGCTCTGTGGGGCAGGCAGGGTTAGGAAGAAAGGAGCCAGGCTTTGAGCTCTGTGGTGTGCCCACGGGTGGGCATCGGTGAAGGAGATGGGCTGTGGGCCTGGCCATGCAGAAAGGCTCTGAGTTAGGGAAGGTTGTATTTCAGGCATGGGGCAGACTGAGCTGAGCTGCGGTGGCATTTGGGGCAGTGAGGGGACAGTGGGAGCCAGCCTGGCAGGGCAGGAACTTGGGAATAGGAAGAGAGGAGGGGACCTGGGGCCTGAGCCCTCCCTGGGTGTCTGAGGGCTCCTGTGGGTATGGTGTGACCCGGAACTCCTTTGTACTCACACGTCCTGAGGGAAGCAGGGCTTGACTCCCAGGAGGTGGAACTCACTGCTCTGTGGCCTCCTGCAGGTGCAGGGGTGTCTGCAGAATTCCTGGCCCCAGAATCAGTGTTTTCCACCCCAGGAAAGGGGGGTCTTTCCTATCCCCACACACCTGTTGTGGGCAGGAGCAGGGATCTCTGTCCCCTTCTTCCAGGTGGCCCATTTGTGGCCACCCCTGGGAGCTCACCTAGGTTCCAAGGAAGGAGGAGGTGTCCTGCGGTTGGGAGCCAGAGACCTGGCTTTGCCCTATACTCCAGGCCAGCCCNATACCACAATATTTTTCAGCCCTAAAAAAGAAGGAAATCTTGCAATATGTGACAACATGGACGAGCCTTGAGGACGTGATACTGTGTGGTATAAGTCAGTCACCGAAGGACAAATGCGGCCTAATTCCACACGTGTGAGTCAGCCTCACAGAAACAAAGAACAGAATGGTGGGCGCCGGGCTGGGAGGCAGAGAAAACGGGGAAAGCTCCCCAGGGGCCGCAGCTTCAGTCACGCAAGACGCGTGGCTCCAGAGGCCCGCCGCGCATCACTGTGCCCATACTAACAACCCTGTCCTGTGCACGTGAGCATCTGCTAGGAGGGTGGATCCCACGTTAAGTGTTCTCACCACAGCAAATAAAAATTTTAATTTTTTTTTTAATTTTTAAAGTTGTTTCCCAAGTGCCTGCTTCATCCCTGCGGGAGCTTCCTCCTCCCTCCTTCCAACACTGCTCCCACAGTGCGGCCCCCAGCACAGTCCTCACTCTGGACCTCTCACCAGAAGGACCCACAGGCACCCCAAACTCTGCGGTCATGGCTGACCTCACCGCCTTTCCCTGCTCCTCCTTGACTGACCATCCCAACTGTGCCCACCCCAAAGGGCTAAGTTCAGACTTAGCCTTCACCCTGACCCTCCCCTTCCTTCACACCAATATCCCAAATCCAATCTCCATGCCCTACCTTGGCTTCCAGGAAACCCTCATCGCTTCCTCTCTGGCTGCACTATCAGCCTCTCCAGCCCACCTCCACAAGGATAATCTCCCAGAAACACAAACCACCTCATCACATCACCCCACCTTCAAACCCCTCCCAGCTCCTCTCTGCTATCAGGTGAAGCTCTAGCTCCTCTCCTTGGGAGACCCACTCACCGCTCAAATCAATAGCCTCCTCTCCTACTAGATCTTCCCTCATGCCAGAGATCCAGCAAACCACTAAGCACTCCCTACACATCCCATACAACGTCCTCCATCCCCTATTAACATCTCCTATTCTTAACCTTAGACAACCTGGTCAACTCTTATTCACACTTCAAAACCCCAACAAAAGTGTCCTCCAGAAGCCTTCTCTGACATCACTAGAGAACAAATCTTTCTCCCTACTCTATGCTGCTTCTATGATAACCTCCCACTTATTCCACAAACTATAATTATTTGTTTCCACGTCTATCCTCCCCCCGCCACCAAACTGGGAGAGTGTTGAGGGAAGAAATCGTACTGTAGTCATTCTAGAAACCCCTGCATTTAGCACAGAGCCTGCCAGGCAGTGAGCTCTCAATAGATGTTTTCTGAGAGTGCAACTGAAGGAATAAATGAGTAAATCCACTCTAGCGCTGGAGGCCAGCCACCCCTCCTCCCCTCCCCTCCCCTGCCTTGCCTCCCGCTCCACTCCGCTCTTCCCATGCCATGCTCAGCCCATCCAGGGCAGGACCCTCCCCTCCTGCATCTCTTGGGGCAAAAGCTGCATGCCCCTCCTCTTGGCCTCATGACCCCCCGCCCCTCCTGGCTCCTCTAGCCCATCCATCTGCTTGACTAATGAACAGAGCAACCTGTGTTCCTTTTCCAGGGAATGCGCCTGCCTGAAACTGCTTTAAAGAGCACACCACCTGCACACATATCAATTAAAATTATAATTAGGTGGTGAGAATATATAATTAAAATAACATGTTCCCTCTCGCTCATGCATTGCTGCTGCTGGCTGTCAGGCGGAAGTCAACAAGTTCCCCAGCATGGGGTGGGGGCAGGGAAGGGATCACTCTTGTCTCTGAACATATCATGCTTCCCTTCCTGGTGTCTCTTCTGGCAGAGGAAGCATATTTCCAACGTTGCCCTACCCAACTCAGGTGAGAAGGGTTTTCAGTCACTTGCTCAGTCCTTACACATTCCCTGAACTTTATCATGTATGGTTCATGTCACAGGTCAGACTTTTTCAGGCTTCCATGTCTTTGTACATGGAGTGCTGTCTGCCAAGAATTCCCTTCTCCTACTACATGTACTTTTAAAAACTCCTATTCATCCTTCAAAACCCAATTCTGATTTTCACCTGTGCTGGGTTATGGGGACAAAAGAAAGGAAAGATGCAGTCCCTACTTCAAGACATCCACAGTCCTGAGCATGATGACCCCCATCTTCCAGAGAAGTCAACTATCAGAGGCTCTCTGATCCTGAAACACTTCTGGGAGACTCAGGATGTGGCTAGATCTGCAGAGCTTCCTATGCCCTCAGTCCCTCCCCAAATCAGTAACTGCAGGGGTGCCTTTTCCAGAACACAAGCCTGCAAGATTCACTGCCGGCCACAGACCAGCCAGTGGCTTGCCAGGTAAATCTGTCAAGCGGTGTGTCCTGCTAACAAGAACAGGAGGAGTGTGGCTTGCTTGGCAGAGGTTTCTGCAGCCAGGAGCAGTGCCCAGCACCCAACATACCCCACTGCAATATTTATGAAGTCCTGTTGTTGGCAGAGCATCGGGAAAATCACTCCTTGCCTTTTTAAGATTAAACTCACTTTGACTTTTGTTGCTGTAACCATTAATACCTGAGTGTGTTAGCTACCGTCAGCTCCAGCAGGCTGATTTGTGAGCAGCTGGGCCTTGCCTGGTCCCTGTGTCTCCTTCAGGACATCGAAGCAGGGAGAGACTCAGGTGTCAAGCGCCTTGCAGGTGTAGGGCACTCCATGGGGTACTTTACATATGCTACCTCAGCATCCCCAAAATGGGTTTTCTGAAGCAGTAATTACACAGGATGCTATTAGGGGCTCTGCCAAAGAAAGTTCCATGCTCAACTGGGCCCACAAATGCTGAGTTCACAAAAGTTAATGGACTTCTTGACTGCAGGACTTCTCAGAGCCTTAAATATGCCAATGCATGTGGTCATGTCTCCAAGAGAAGCGTCTAGCTGGGTCACGTGTTGTTTCTTCGATAACATTTTGTAGAATCAGTTGTGCAGAACTCAATTTGGAACATGCTGTTACCCTATCTCATTCCTCAACGGCCAAGGAAAGTAGAGCTGTCCCCATCTTAGAAATAAAGACAGATTCAAGACAGATTCATGAGGTCTCC
>SJYW01015767.1:158445-170942 GCA_006410735.1 Raphicerus campestris
CAAATAAAGATATTCATCAGGCCATGTAACAGAAAAGGCCTGAGGAGGTATAACTTCAGGCGTGGCTGGATCCAGGGGCCCAGATTGTATCCTCAGGACACTGCCTCCTTCTCCACACCCTGTCACTGCCATCCCCAGGGTGGGCTTCCTTCCCAGGGAGCTCCATCCACTCAGGGCCCCTGGACTGTTGCAGGCTTGTCGTCTGATGAGCCAGACCCTGCTCCTTGCCCATGCAAGGCCTCTAACAAGAGTCTCACAAGGCTCCCAGGCTTGCTGCTCTTTGGCTGGCTGTGGGGACAACCTCCTCCTGGATTCAGCCCTGGTGCCAGTGGAGGGGATGCCCTGATTAGCCAGGCCTGGGGCTGTTGCAGCCCCAAGCTGAGGGTGAGGGGCAGAGCATGGGTGTCACCTGAGGGAGAGAGAGGAAGCTGGGCCCACAGAACACCACGTGCCTGTGCCTTCTCTGAGCTGCCCGCCAGAAGAAGGAATAGCCTCTCAGTGTGGGGCTTCTCTGCCCACAGGGCACTTGGGACTGGGGTTGGACTGGAAGCGCTGGGGTCACCCTGGGTCCACTGTTCGTACACAGTGAGCTCCAGGAGACCTCAGACTTGGCTGACTTGAAAGCTCTGTGGGGCAGGCAGGGTTAGGAAGAAAGGAGCCAGGCTTTGAGCTCTGTGGTGTGCCCACGGGTGGGCATCGGTGAAGGAGATGGGCTGTGGGCCAGGCCATGCAGAAAGGCTCTGAGTTAGGGAAGGTTGTATTTCAGGCATGGGGCAGACTGAGCTGAGCTGCGGTGGCATTTGGGGCAGTGAGGGGACAGTGGGAGCCAGCCTGGCAGGGCAGGAACTTGGGGATAGGAAGAGAGGAGGGGACCTGGGGCCTGAGCCCTCCCTGGGTGTCTGAGGGCTCCTGTGGGTATGGTGTGACCCGGAACTCCTTTGTACTCCCATGTCCTGAGGGAAGCAGGGCTTGACCCCCGGGAGGTGGAACTCACTGCTGTGTGGCCTCCTGCAGGTGCAGGGGTGTCTGCAGAATTCCTGGCCCCAGAATCAGTGTTTTCCACCCCAGGAAAGGGGGGGTCTTTCCTATCCCCACACACCTGTTGTGGGCAGGAGCAGGGATCTCTGTCCCCTTCTTCCAGGTGGCCCATTTGTGGCCACCCCTGGGAGCTCACCTAGGTTCCAAGGGAGGAGGAGGTGTCCTGCGGTTGGGAGCCAGAGACCTGGCTTTGCCCTATACTCCAGGCCAGCCCTGCTCATCCTTCTGACCGGTGGGAACACTGTCCCAGGCCACTGTGGAACCTGGGAGTCTGGGCTGGCCATGCCAGAACTAGGAGTGCCAGGGGGGCACTGCCTTATCGGCAGAGGCTCCCCACTCCTCCCAGGCAGTATCTGCCCCCTGCCCCCTAACCACTAATTGAATAGAAATCCTCTACACACTGTGGGCAGAGCCAGGTTCTGCCTAATCTCATTAAGAAGTCCCCTGACAGTCTCATTAGGTGGCTGGCTGCTCAGAGAGGTTTATCCCTGCCCGGCAATGGTTAGGCCCCTGGAGGCTGGACCTGGGATCCAGTCCCCACCCAGCTGCTCTCCACACACGGGCTCAGGCAGAGGTGAGGCTGCTTAACTCTACTGGCCACCAGCAGTCCTCACTTAATCTGTTACGGTTTGCTGGACTTAATTACTTTAAAATTATTAACTTTGGTTGGAGAAAGCTGGTGGTGAGGGTCGAGGAGGCAGTGTGAGTCTCTGTGTGGGGCATGAGGCTGGGCAGGGCTGACGGGTTGGTTTTCAGCCCCTCCGAGACTGCTCTCTCTCTGACAGTCCTGGCAGGCTGCCTGCCTGTCTGCTGTGCCCATGGAGCTGGGTGTGGTAGGAACGGGGTCACTTCTCCCGGGATGCCTCCCTTGGTTGCTCCCTGGCCCAGGCTGGGTTAGGCATGACCTCTGCTCTCCCACAGCCCTGGGTTGGCTTCGTTCTCTTGTAGCACAGATCACACTCGGATTCCCTAGCCTGGGCCGGGGAGCAGCCGTGCGAGGCATCCTGGGCCAAGTGACTGCCGAGCAGAGTCTACTGGGGGATGAGGGCTACTCAGGTGGTGAAAGGGAAGCAGGCGCTCCAGGTGGTGGAACAGCTGGAGCGAAAGCGCAGGGATGTGAAAAGGCAGGATGCTCGTCCAGGGTTGCTGGGCATAGGAGGAGGGGCTGACGGTCTGACAAGGTCTGCAGGGCTCTTAGAACTTTTCTGTGGTTCTGGCAGAAGTGACTCCAGCTCTGGGATCTGAACCCCTGAGGTGAGCACTTGGTGCAGGCTGTAGACCTCAGAGGGGAAATCGGGGGCCTTGAGCTGAGAGAGGAAAGACTCACGGGAGTAGGGGAACCCTAGGGGCCGTCAGCTCCCCCCTACTCTCTGTTCCCCATCTCGAGCTCCGCCATGGTTGGCCCTGTGCCAGCCATTGTGCAAAGCGCGTGTGAACACCGCAGACCCGTCTGCATCCTCAGGGACCTCAGACAAGGGTCAGGGCCCAGGCTCCACTCAGAGATTTTGATTTCACACGCCAGGGTAGGGCCCAGGCATGGGTGTTCTTTAAGAGCTTCCTGATGGCACCGATGTGCAATGGAACCAGCCCATCAACTCCAGCCCCTAATGATGGAGAGGAATGTGGAAGTTGGGCTCAACCACCCAGACTCCATCCTGCTTCCCAGTGGATGAGCAAATGGGGGCACTCATCATCATAGATTCACTTCATTACAGCCCTGGGCATGCTTCCCCAGTTCAGATTGTGTTTAGAAATGTACACTTCTGGGACTTCCCTCGTGGTCCAGTTGCTAAGATTCTGAGCTCTCAGTGCAGGAGGCCCGGGCTCAATCCCTGGTCAGGGAACTAGATCCCACGTACTGCAACTAAAAGGTCTCAAGTCCCACAGCTAAAGATCAGGCACACCGCACCTGAAGAAGTGGCATGCCGCAACACAGATCACAGATCCCGCTTGCTGCAACTAAGACCCAGACAGCCAAAAACAAACAAACAAAGAGAAATGTGCACTTCTGCTCCACCAGGAGCTGTTCCTGGTGGGTCCATCTCCCTGTCCCAGGCCCTTTGGTATTTTCCCTCCTCAGACACTGGACTCTGGAGTTCAGTAGAGAGTGGGCAAGGAGAGCCAGGCATCACTAACCATGAGATTGGCATCTCCAGAAAGAACCCACTCTCACCCCGGCTGACATGGGGACCACTTCCTCTCCTGACTTGGGGGCCTCCGCTACCAGACGGTATACTCGGCCAGCATCTCTCAGCTGAAGATGGCTTACATGCTCTGTCAGGAATATTTCTCTGCAAGGAGTGTTTCATCTCATCAGTAACATAAAGCAGTGGAGTGGTGGTATGTGCGTGTCCTAATTCACAATTTTACAGTAACTTAAAAAAAAAAACCTCAAGATACTGTTTTTCTTTCTGTTAGTGAGACGGTGGCAGGCAGTAAAACCCACTGTCTTCTTATAATCGGATTTAAATTGTTTTAATTATACAGCCCATATTCTCCCAGTAACATACCATCTCTGTGAGTTAATGGGCTTTGAAATCTCCTTTTGTTCCATACACTGTAGATACAGATTTTTTTGTATAATGATTTATTTTATATCTAGAAATTCAGAAAATTAGATATAAGGTAGCTTCGGAGGAGTACTGCGAGATTCTGTTATATTAGAAAAAAGTAAATAAATGTCTATGGAAAACCCAGCCCCAATTCCTGGATGGAATTCTGAGCATCTCCCTGTCTCCGGAACAAGGTTTTCAGAGCACAAGTGATGTACAAAGCTATCAGCCTCACTGACTGCGGCAGAGAGAACATTCCTCTGCTTATGAATTTCTTTGTTGACCCTTCCAGCAGGATATTGGAAAGGAAATGTTCATCCATTCATGCATTCATTTCCTGAGTGCTCACTGTGGACTTGGCCCTGAACTTGGGGATACACAGTAAGGAAAGGCATGATCTTTATCCTTAAAAGAGCTGGTGCTTTTCAGAGAAGCAAGTATTTATATACATGACTGTCAATGAAGACCTTTACTGTGGTAGGCGCTTCTGTGTGCTGGGCTTCAGGGAAGGGATTACAGCTCACAGGGCTCCCTCTCTGCCGATGACCGCTAAATGCTGAGGCGGTGCACAGGGGTCTGAGTCAGGCTGCTCTTAGCAGGGGAGTAATGTGACTCTCTAGGGCTTCCTGGAGTGTGGGCTTGAGCAGGCCTAAAGCTCCTATGCTTCAGACCCAGGGCATTCTTCAGCCCTGCCCTCCCAACTCTGCCCTGGGGCTCTGGCCCTGTCTCAGAACCAACTTGAGTAGCTACTGGGACCCAGTCTTAAGTCAACCTACCTCTTAACTGGTGAGGCTGCCCTACTCAGGCCATTGAGTTGCCAGAAGAAGACTCCTGGGTCCTCATAGCCACTGGCTGAGGATCCACTGGGGAGCGGTGTGTGTGTGTCTGCGCTGGAGGCGGTGAGATTCAGCCTCCTTGGGTCCCCTGGCCTAGGGCTGATGCTCTACTGAAGTCGGCGCCTGGAAGCAGCCGGAAGTGCTGTGTGACATTTGTGAGTCGCTGCCCTCTCTGTTCCTGCTGCTGTCTGCGGCAGGCAGGTATGCAGTGGGCGTCCTGGCACAGTCTCAGGGAGATGTGCCTTTGAGCACGAGGGCAGTGAGACCCCTTGCTTCTCCAGTGCTTTCTTCTTATCTGTTCTTGCAGTCCACGGGCACTGTGTTTGGAGTCAGCTAAGGGTCTCTTAACAGCTCTGGGGGAAACGATGAGACTCTCCTTGAGGGTTCAGGAGCAAGCAGGATGAGCAGGCTTAGGAGGTCCAGCTCCTTCTCAAACCCACTAGCCCCTCCACTGGAAAAGCCCGGAGCAATTCTTCTCTATAAGCTTCCTCAGCATAGAACCTTGAACTCAGAACCCCTTCCCACCCCATGAGAGAGCTTCTGGAATTAGTCCACTTAAAATAGACCCCTTAACTGAGCTCACAAACCCCAGGAGAGCATTCTAGGTTAAAAATCTCCATGGTGAAACCTCAGGGTCCAAACCTCTACATGGACGCCTTAGAGTAAGAGCTTCAGGCTCAGAACTCTCTGGCCAGGAGACCCAGTGGGGAAGCCACCCCACCCAGACCCTGCAAGCTAAGGTCCCCTGTTATGGAACCCCAGAACCACACCTTCGAAGCCAGACTCAGCTCAGAACCTCAGCCCAGTGCCCCACTGTCTGGGCAGGCAGGGATGGGGAGATGGGGTGCTTTCCCACTGCTGGCGGTTCCAGCTCCACAAATAATAAATGTTGAGCTCTCGGGAGAGACCACGTGTTGTGAGATGTGACTGAGGATTCACAACACGTGGCCTCTCACAGTGTACCTGGTATTTACAATTGGCCAGAAGTCCCATAGTTCTGGAAAATGTAAGAAAGGAGATGCTCGGACTGAGAGGACTGGGGGCTGGGAGCCCTGCAGGGAAGAACTGTCGGTCCTCACTGGCTGGAGCTTTACCCTGAGCAAGGATAACGTGTTGGTGGGAGGGATGTGGCTGACGTGGGCCATCGGCCACAGGGTTCTCTGCTGTCCTTCTAGCTAGTTTAGTTGGGCAGTGGAGGCCCTGGGGGAATCTGCCAGCATGTCATTTCGGAATCTCTGTGTCAGTAGTAGGATTTTCTCTGTCCGCAGAGCACCTTACTCCCTATTGCCATGTGTTTGAAGGGCTCATATTGAAAGATGGACATGGGGGTTCAGGGATAGTCCCTGCAGGAGGCAGTGTCTTCAGTGAGGCCTGAAGCGTACGGAGGGCTTTGCTAGGGAAGGGAGGGGGAACAGCATGTGCAAAGGTTGAGAGGCAAAAGGAGGAGTGTCTTGGGGGAAGGACAGGGGTGTGAGGTGGGCATTGGGAGCCTGCAGAGCCCGAGGAGCCCAAGAGCATGGAAGCCCTCTGAGAGTTCATAGGCGTGGAGGAGCTGCATGGATGTGTCTCCTATAGGGACTGGATGAAAGAGGCCTGGAGTTGAGGGGAACAGGGGGGCCGCCTACATCCTCAGTTATGAGGGGCCCGAGCTAGATGGACAGAGAGCTCTGCCTTTCCCTTCCTTCCTGGGCATCCTCCATGCAGTCCTCCAGGGCCACCGCCTCCAGGCAGCCCCTCGGGGCTCCAGTCCTCTCCAGCAGCTCTGCTCTTCCCCCCCTGCAGGCTCTGGCTGCCCTGGAAGCTCCAGGGGGCAGGAAGCTCTTCACCATTCTTTCTTGCTTCCTCCCTCCTTCCTATCTTTCCTCCCTCTCCCCCTCCCTAATTTTTATTTCGTAACAAAATTATGTATGCAGATAGTTAAAAGAGTTGACGATTTCTACCGGGTTGGACGACCAACAGCTCCTCCTCCCTGCCTTCTTACCCTCAGCACAGCCCCGTCCCCTCTTAGCGGATGTTGGGTGTTTACCTGCTCAGTTCCTCGGGACACTCTGGATTGCACCCCTTGATTTCTCACTTTGGAGGCGGGGACTCTGGGCTTCCTCCCCCCATGCTTTTCCCGCCTCCCCTCTCTCCAGCGTCATCATTACGGCAGATGAGCATTGCCTGGAGAGGTTTACCGCTTTAGCCCTGAGTCAACGCCCAGAGCTGACTGGAGCGGCCCTGGCCTTTCTTGCACCCTTCTGTTTACTCTGGAGTTATGGGCCAGTTTTTTGGTTGCCTGGTGCTCTGTCCTCCCTGCATTCCCCACTCATTTGTTCCCACCCTGCTAGCAGTCATGTGCGTGCCCTCTTGTTCCCTTCATTCATTCATGTTGGTTGGGGCTTCCGTGCCACTTCTTGATCACGTGCCCTAAAGCCTTCTGTCTGCTTCAGGGGGTGCTTTTATTCAAAATATCTGTGGGGTTCATGCTCAGCTCCCCCTAGCCTCTGCTCAGAACGTCACCCCCTCTGAGAGCTCGTCCCTGACACTCTCTAGACTTTCCCTCCACTCCCTGTCCCATCCCCTAGCACGCCTCTCAGCGTCCTGTTTTACTCCATGATACTCACCTGTTTTCAAGGTGCCATTAATCTAGATGGTTGACCTTGTCATAGTGTGTCCACCCCATATGGAATGGAAGCTTTTGAAGGGCAGGGATTGCTGCCTTTTGGGTCCCCCATTTCTGGCCTAACCCCCGGCACACAGAATGTACCCAGTCAGTGTGGGTTGCATGAAAGACTGCATACCTCCCAGCTGGCTGCCAGACCCTGGTGCAGGAAGCTGCCCTGTGATCTCCTAAGAGTCACCCCTCACCCCTCCCTCCTGAGGTCACCTCTCTTTTCTTGACTCCCAGCCTTCTTCCTCCTCTACACATTCCCTCTTTCATGCTCATGGCTTCCTGGGCTAGGTGCGACCTGCCCGGTCCCCAGGGTGCTCATTGTGGCCCTCCCTGAGGGCCAGCTGTGGACTCGCCTCTTCAGTGGGAGAACTACTACCCTCTCCTGCCGCGTGCATCCTGCAGCGCAGGGCTGCCTGGCCCAGTCACAGGGTGCCTCGGGAACTCTGGAACCCCTGGGAGCAGCAGGTTAATTAGTGCGGCTGAAGTAATCACCGAATCTGGATAATCAGCAAATCCATCCCCAAGGGCAGGCATGTGCCTACCCTAGCCCTCACTCAGCCCACCCTCCTGCGTGGGGCTCTGAGGTGCTGCGGCCCAGCCTCTGGCAGGCTTCTCTGGCCCCCACACTTTGCCTCTTCTTCCTCTCCCGCCTTCTCGTGCCTTTCCCCTTCTTTGGGGGTTTCCTCTGGAGAGCCGCTCTCCTGGGAGGTTCCTAGGAGATGCCCAGGTGTGGTGCTGGTGCAGGCATCTTTTCATNGCCTTCTTGTGCCTTTCCCCTTCTTTGGGGGTTTCCTCTGGAGAGCCGCTCTCCTGGGAGGTTCCTAGGAGATGCCCAGGTGTGGTGCTGGTGCAGGCATCTTTTCATTTCCACAGATGTTCACTGGGGTCCCTCTGGGCCAGGCACTGTGCTGGGTGCTGGGCCTGACAGGTTCATGGAGCTTGCCATCTGATGGGGTGAGAAGTGAGAGGCAGCACTTTGGAGGCAGACCAGCTGGGTCTGAACGCTAGCTCTGTCGCTTACCAACTTGACCTTGAGTCTTACTCAAGCTCCTTGAGCTTCACTTTCCTCATCTGTAAAATGAGGATTGACATAGCACCTGGCACCCAAGATATTTATGTGAATTTAAAGGGACACATGATGCTAGGAGGTGCTCACTGAACCTGGTCCCATTCTCATCCTCCACACACATCAGAGCAGCAGGCGGGAGTCAAGCACCTGCTATGTGCTGGGTGTGGTGAGGAATACAGAGGCAATCTCGCCCGGCCTCAGAGCTCCAGGAACTCCCGGTGGAGGGAGAGGAGGGGTAGGGCAAGGTGAGAGCCACGCCGGACAAAGTAACGGAGGAGCAGGACAGAGCTGTTAGTTCAGCCGGGGCCTGGAGGGTCCCTGACGAGGGGGGCCTTCCATGCTGGACATTAAAGGTTGGACTGAGCTTGGAAAAGAGGAGCAGGGGAGGCTCCCCTAGGTGCTGGAGTAGGCACCACGGGGATCTGACAGCGAGTGGGCTTCTGACATGAGCGAGGGTGGCAAGCTTCCCAGTGAATTCCAGTCAGGGCTCCTTCAATTGTGTGGAACAAGGATCCAGCTCACTTTGGTCTTTGCCAAAAGGGGACTCAGGAAAGACTGGATCCTGGACTTTGGAGTGAAGTCTTTGTGACTCTGCTTGACTTCATTCTTCTGCCAGGCTTCCTCCATATGTCAGTCATTCTCGCTTAACAAAAATTCCACAGTGGGGGGCGGGGGGAATAAAAAACCCCTTCTCTATTCACTCCAGGAAGACGACCTTGGAGGACTCTGATTGGCCTAGTGGGGATCATGTGTCCATCCAAGAACCAATCAGTGCTTCTAGGGGTGGAAGCGTCCTGATTGGCTCAGCCCGAGTCATGTGCCCACTCATGAACTAATTGGTGTTACCAGACATAAGGGTGTCCTTACTGGCCATGTGCCTCGCTTCTTTCCAAGACTGTTAAATTGGAAGAAAAAGTTCCCAAAGGGAAAAAGACTGTGAGCGGAATGAAGTGAATGAGTAAATGTGCCAGTCATTCAGAACTGAGGAATTCCACCATGGCAGCGCTCCTCATGGGTCTCTTGTCCCCATAGGCCTCATCTGCTGAACTGTGCCTGTTACCTTTACAGCTCCAGGGGGCATTTCACAGGTGGGTCAGTGTCTCCACCAGACCGGGACTTGTGTGGTAGTGTACCTGGGGCTCAGCTGTGATTGGGAGCTGTCTTCTTTCAGGACAGTATCTCAGGGGTAGGTGCCCTGGCCATAGATACCTCAAGGATCAGAGGCTTCTGGCTCCTGCCAGACCCTGAGACAGCTTCTGGGCCAGCCCTGTCCACACTCAGAAGGGGTGGGTGGACTCAGTGGGGGCCTCTCTTTTAGGGGTTGGGCTGCATTCCTCATAGCTGGGCCTGGGCTTATGGTCGGTCTNGGAGGGTCCCTGACGAGGGGGGCCTTCCATGCTGGACATTAAAGGTTGGACTGAGCTTGGAAAAGAGGAGCAGGGGAGGCTCCCCTAGGTGCTGGAGTAGGCACCACGGGGATCTGACAGCGAGTGGGCTTCTGACATGAGCGAGGGTGGCAAGCTTCCCAGTGAATTCCAGTCAGGGCTCCTTCAATTGTGTGGAACAAGGATCCAGCTCACTTTGGTCTTTGCCAAAAGGGGACTCAGGAAAGACTGGATCCTGGACTTTGGAGTGAAGTCTTTGTGACTCTGCTTGACTTCATTCTTCTGCCAGGCTTCCTCCATATGTCAGTCATTCTCGCTTAACAAAAATTCCACAGTGGGGGGCGGGGGGAATAAAAAACCCCTTCTCTATTCACTCCAGGAAGACGACCTTGGAGGACTCTGATTGGCCTAGTGGGGATCATGTGTCCATCCAAGAACCAATCAGTGCTTCTAGGGGTGGAAGCGTCCTGATTGGCTCAGCCCGAGTCATGTGCCCACTCATGAACCAATTGGTGTTACCAGACATAAGGGTGTCCTCACTGGCCATGTGCCTCGCTTCTTTCCAAGACTGTGTTAAATTGGAAGAAAAAGTTCCCAAAGGAAAAAAGACTGTGAGCGGAATGAAGTGAATGAGTAAATGTGCCAGTCATTCAGAACTGAGGAATTCCACCATGGCAGCGCTCCTCATGGGTCTCTTGTCCCCATAGGCCTCATCTGCTGAACTGTGCCTGTTACCTTTACAGCTCCAGGGGGCATTTCACAGGTGGGTCAGTGTCTCCACCAGACCGGGACTTGTGTGGTAGTGTACCTGGGGCTCAGCTGTGATTGGGAGCTGTCTTCTTTCAGGNTCCTCATGGGTCTCTTGTCCCCATAGGCCTCATCTGCTGAACTGTGCCTGTTACCTTTACAGCTCCAGGGGGCATTTCACAGGTGGGTCAGTGTCTCCACCAGACCGGGACTTGTGTGGTAGTGTACCTGGGGCTCAGCTGTGATTGGGAGCTGTCTTCTTTCAGGACAGTATCTCAGGGGTAGGTGCCCTGGCCATAGATACCTCAAGGATCAGAGGCTTCTGGCTCCTGCCAGACCCTGAGACAGCCTCTGGGCCTGCCCTGTCCACACTCAGAAGGGGTGGGTGGACTCAGTGGGGGCCTCTCTTTTAGGGGTTGGGCTGCATTCCTCATAGCTGGGCCTGGGCTTATGGTCGGTCCATTTGTTGACTGATCAGGCAGTCAGCTAGAGTGGGCCAGGCAGTCAAGTGGGCTGTGTGACAGGGTCTTTCTAGAATGTGTATAGGCGATGCTCGCATAAAATAAAACAACTGTCAGAAACAGTTTATAGCCATGTTCCCACGGAGCCAGGCCTGGTTATGACTTTGCATGTTGCCTCCTGGCAAATGAGGTTTGTCACCTAATCATTGCACTGTAGTGCCTATAATGAAAGGCAGCCTGGGGATTGGATTGGGGGGTGCACCACAGGGCTCCTGTCCCCCAGGGGATCCTGTGGGGAGCTGGTCCACGTCTGGGAAGGCGTGGAGCTGTTGTGGGTGGGATGCAGCCCCGGTGGGTCACAGTGGAGTGGTCAGGCTGTGGACACACGTTTGGATTTCCTCTTCAGCTTCTGGTTTGGGCTCTGGAAGAGCCCCTGGGCCACCAGGCTCCGTGTGCTGTGTCTCCACTTCTGGAACATTGACAGTCCCGGAGGCTCTCACACCCTGCCCTCCTGTCTCGGATGTGTCGCGGTTTTTTCATTCAGTCACCAGCCCTTTCTGATACCTGAATGTCTGCTTGGCTTGCGGTTAGGGGTTAGGGATTTCAGTGGAAACTAATTAGTATCTACACATGCCGTGCTGAGCCGCGTTAGTGTGTTCTTACTTAGTGTGAGTGTGTAATAAAAAAAACCTCCTTCTGGGACACAGTGCTGGACTAGTACGTCCAGTGATCAAACTCCCAGGAGGGCAGCCTCAAGTCGTCCATGACCAANTTTGGCATAGTCAATAGAGCAGAAATAGATGTTTTTCTGGAACTCTCTTGCTTTTTTTCTTGCTAGAATGCAAAGTCCACGAGGACAGGTTCTAAATCTGGTTCTCAGATGAACCCCTAGTACTTGGTACATAGTAGGTGCTCAGTTGAATGAATGAATGAGTGAGTGGATAAGAGTGTCTAGCACATTGTCCTATTGATGACAGGGTCTCAGGAAGAGCAGGGCTTTCTCCTCCCACATTCTCTCCTATGACTTCAGGCCCAGCCCCTTGGCTCAGATGTGTCCCAGCAGGAGCTGGACAGGCAGGACATAGGCCTAGCCTGTTTGGGCTTTTTCATCTTTTGATCCCAGCATATCCCTAGGACACTGGAAGTGGGGTTTTTTACAGCTAGAGGGCAGCCGTGTGAGGTTTGCTTACTCTGTCAGCCTGTGTGATGTGGCTGTGTGTAGGCCCTGGCAGGTGGAGGCCTGGGGCTGGGAGTAGGGACTGGAGCGGAGCAGAGATTGACTGGGAATGGCAGGGGCATTCTCCAGCCCCAGCACAGCTTTTGCATAGCAGCTGTGGCCATGAGCATGTCTGAGTTCAATGCAATATGTGGAATAAAAGCCAGAGTGAGACTCAGCCTTGTTCTGTTCCTGAGAAGGGCTGTGGGGGGCTGGCGGTCAGCCTGGGGGCTGCCTGCCTACTCGTGTGCATTCCTTGGGCCTGAAGCCCCTACACCCGTCTCTCTTACCCTGAGAGTCCTATGGATGCTTGACTGGGCTGACTCTTCACAGGGGTCCTGGCACTTTGGAGAGAACCAGCCCACTACACTTACTCAATAACAATGGGGGCAGCTGGAAGAGAGGAATCAGAGTCTATGAAAAGAATAGTAAAAGGCTGTGTCCCTCATGGTCTAAGAGGGGCCTGGGCAGCTTGCTGCTGGGAGGCTGGAAGGGGGCTGAGACCACCAGAAGCATCTGGTGGGCGTCCGTTCAGGG
>SJYW01015767.1:173568-202328 GCA_006410735.1 Raphicerus campestris
GACATGGAACAACAGACTGGTTCCAAATCGGGAAGATGTGTATAAGAGACAGTCCCCTTCTCCTCCTGCCCCCAGTCCCTCCTAGCATCAGAATCTTTTCCAGTGAGTCAACTCTTCTCATGAGGTGGCCAAAGTACTGGAGTTTCAGCTTTAGCATCATTCCTTCCAAAGAAATCCCAGGGCTGATCTCCTTCAGAATGGACTGGTTGGATCTCCTTGTTGTCCAAGGGACTCTCAAGAGTCTTCTCCAACACCATAGTTCAAAAGCATCAATTCTTTGGTGCTTTTGAACTGTGTCCAAGGGACTCTCAAGAGTCTTCTCCAACACCATAGTTCAAAAGCATCAATTCTTTGGTGCTTTTGACTGTGAAAAAAGCATCAGCCTTTTTCACAGTCCAACTCTCACATCCATACATGACCATAGTTCAAAAGCATCAATTCTTTGGTGCTTTTGAACTGCTGTCCAAGGGACTCTCAAGAGTCTTCTCCAACACCATAGTTCAAAAGCATCAATTCTTTGGTGCTTTTGACTGTGAAAAAAGCATCAGCCTTTTTCACAGTCCAACTCTCACATCCATACATGACCACCGGAACAACCACAGCCTTGACTAGACGGACCGTAGTCGGCAAAGTAATGTCTCTGCTTTTGAATATGCTATCTAGGTTGGTCATAACTTTTCTTCCAAGGAGTAAGCGTCTTTTAATTTCATGGCTGCAGTCACCATCTACAGTGATTTTGGAGCCCCCCCAAAATAAAGTCTGACACTGTTTCCACTGTTTTCCCATCTATTTGCCGTGAAGTGATGGGACCAGATACCATGATCTTCGTTTTCTAAATGTTGAGTTTTAAGCCAACTTTTTCACTCTCCTCTTTCATCAAGAGGCTTTTTAGTTCCTCTTCACTTTCTGCCATAAGGATGGTGTCATCTGCATATCTGAGGTTATTGATATTCTCCTGGCAATCTTCATTCCAGCTTGTGTTTCTTCCAGTCCAGTGTTTCTCATGATGTACTCTGCATATAATAAGTTAAATAAGCAGGGTGACAATATACAGCCTTGATGTACTCCTTTTCCTATTTGGAACCAGTCTGTTGTTCCATGTCCAGTTCTAACTGTTGCTTCCTGACTTGCATACAGATTTCTCAAGAGGCAGGTCAGGTGGTCTGATATTCCCATCTCTTAGGGCTGCCTATATCAAAATCACCAAGGCTGGACTTCTGTACAGCTTCCTGCTCCCACCAGCCCCACTGAGTCTCTTGGGGAAAGGTCTGGGGATCTGCATTTCAGCATAGATCGTTCTAGTGACTCCTGTGCACACTGTAGTGTGAGAAGGTTGGGAATTGGGGCTTCCAAATTCCAGCCTGTTCTTGTCTTAGACAAAACTACACAAGCCCAACACAGGGACCTTTGACGGAGGCCACATGGGTTAGTTTGAGGTTTTTACATTTGTGATCAATGCCTGTAAAGATGTCCTGGGAGCTGGGAAGGCTGGGTCCAGGAGCACTCAAGTTTCATGAATCACTGCTGGGTCCTTCTAGGCTGGACCCACCTGCCTGTCTTCCACTGGGTCTGGCTCTACCAAGGCTGGAGGGTTTGTTTGCCTATGCTATCCCAGCTTGGTTCAGGGCACTTTTGAAAGGCCTCTGGGTCCAGCATTGCGGAAAGGCTCTTTCACTTGGTTCAGGAGTGGGCAGAACTGTGAAGCCCAGGCTGGGCCTGCCGTATGGGGCCACTGCAACTCCGGAGACCCTGGAAGGCAGATTGGAGTCTCTTGTAAAAGTCAAGGCGGCAAAGTCCCTGGCATGAAACAGCTGGCAGTCCCAGCTTATAGGAATGCATGGTGAGGATGGAAAATGAGTGAAGTGAGATCCTACTAGAACGTTCAGGAGGTACAGAATCTGGCTAGGGGATCAGGGAAGACTTCCAAGGATGCAGTGCCAAAAGGTTTGGGAAGTGTTAGCAGCACAGAGGCTCCCAGTGTGGACCAGAGTGGACAGGGTTGCTGTGAGCTGGATCTGTGGCCGGTGCTTGCCCTCATGTTGCATCCAAGACACTTTTGCTTAGTCTTAGAAGAGCAGGGGAATGGAGTTTGGTTGGATGTGTTCAGTTCAGTTCAGTTGCTCAGTCGTGTCCGACTCTTTGCGACCCCATGAATCGCAGCACACCAGGCCTTCCTGTCCATCACCAACTCCTGGAGATCACTCAGATTCACCTCCATCGAGTCAGTGATGCCATCCAGCCATCTCATCCTCGATCGTCCCCTTCTCCTCCTGCCCCCAATCCCTCCCAGCATCAGAGTCTTTTCCAATGAGTCAACTCTTCGCATGAGGTGGAGAAAGTACTGAAGATTCAGCCTTAGCATCATTCCTTCCAAAGAAATCCCAGGGTTGATCTCCTTCAGAATGGACTGGTTGGATCTCCTTGCTGTCCAAGGGACTCTCAAGAGTCTTCTCCAACACCACAGTTCAAAAGCATCAATTCTTCGGCACTCAGCCTTCTTCACAGTCCAACTCTCACATCCATATGATGGCTGGTTAATAGTGGATGTATGGACATGTAATTGGATGGATAGATGGATGGGGACTAGATAGATGAGTGGATTGAATTTTTAGATAGGATTTAGAAAGATAGGTAGATGTACATATTTATGTATGGACACATGTTTGATTGAGTTTGTGGCTGACTGGGTAGTCAGGGGGAGAATGTGTAGATGGTGGCAATTGAAGTTGGATAAGTAGATGAGTGGATGGATTGGAGGGTGGAGATGGCTGGGTGGATTGATGGAGTGTAGATAGTGAGTGGATGACTGGAGGGAGATAAATAAGGGTGTCTGAAGGAAAAGATGGATGGGTGGGGGTATATGTGTGGGTAGGAGGATGAAGGGATAAAGGATGGATGGATGAATCTACAGGTGGATGATAAAGAGTTGGAAGAACGAGTTGTTGGGTGGGAGGCAGACCAGATGAATGATGAGGCTAAGTAATATAATATTAAACTGCAGCCAGAGATATGCAGATATGCAGATAGCCAGCTTCCTTGTGGGACTTGAAGAAGCTGAAGGGGTTCTGAGAGGAGCTTCTCAGCCTCAGACCCATTCAAGAAAGCATCCCCATACTGCCCATCCTGGGCCACCAGACCATTTCCTGCCTTGCGAGGTGCTTTCTGCCCTGTGGCTCCAGTCATCCTTGCCTGGTGAACTCTAGAGAGTCCTGCCTGGGATGGGGCTGGGCCTGGCTGGGGTGGCAAGGTGAGAGCCATGATGTGGAGCTTGGAGGACAAAGGGTTGAAGGGAGAGAGTGACTTTTGTTTTATGGAATTCCAACCAGGCAATGTACTAAACATGCCATTTCATCCTTATGACAGCTGAGGAGATTCGGGCCTCACAGCACAAGAGAGTGAAGCTGGTCATCCTCTTTGACAGGGACAGAGGCTGAGGGCTGTAGACTGAGAACGTCCCGGTGGGATCTGGGGCAGGTCAGTCTGGGGAAGGACAGATTGGATGGAGGATCCTGATGGTAGGCCCAAGCAGAGGGCTGGTGTCAGGGAACATTTCCTTTAGGATTAATGAACACAAGGAGCTTGATGACTCAGGGATAGGGTCCTGAGTCCTCTCTCTGAGTATCACGCCCATGTGGTCTTTCTTTTTTTATGTTTTTTAAATTGGAGTACATGGTGGTTTAGTCGCTAAGTCGTGTCTGACTTTTGCAACCCCATAAACTGTAGCCCACAAGGTTCCTCTGTTCCCAGGATTTTCCAGGCAAGAATACTGGGGTTGGTTGCCAATTCCTTCTCTAGGGGATCGTCCCGACTCAGGGATTCAACCTGGGTCTTCTGCAGCGCAGACAGATTCTTTACTGATTGACCTGTAGTTGATTTAAAAATGTGTTTGTTTCAGGTGTACGCTGAAGTGAATCAGTTACACACACACATTCTATATATGTATGTGTATATATATCTGTTATTGTATAGTCAGTAAGTGGTGTCTGACTTTTTGTGACCCCATGGACTATAGTCCGCCATGCTCCTCTGTCCATGAGACAGGAATATTGGAGTAGGTTACCATTACCTTCTCCAAGGGATCTTCCCGACCCAGGGATGAAACGCGTGTCTCCTGTACTGGCAGGCAGATTCTTTATCACTGCTGCTGCTGCTGCTAAGTCACTTCAGTCGTGTCCGACTCTGTGCAGCCCCAGAGATGGCAGCCTACCAGACTCCCCTGTCCCTGGGAATCTCTGGGCAAGAACAGTGGAGTGGGTTGCCATTTCCTTCTCCAATGCATGAAAGTGAAAAGTGAAAGTGAAGTCGCTCAGTCGTATCTGACTCTTCGTGACTCCATGGACTGCAGCCCACCAGGCTCCTCCGTCCATGGGATTTTCCAGGCACGAGTACTGGAGTGGGGTGCCATCGCCTTCTCCCTTTATCACTGAGCCACCTGTAAATATATATATGTATCTCCACTCTCTTTTAGAAAATTCTTTTCTCATGTAGGCCATTACAGACTATTAAGTAGAGCTCCCTGTGCTAGACAGCAGGTTCTTGTTAGTTATCTANCTTTATCACTGAGCCACCTGTAAATATATATATGTATCTCCACTCTCTTTTAGAAAATTCTTTTCTCATGTAGGCCATTACAGACTATTAAGTAGAGCTCCCTGTGCTAGACAGCAGGTTCTTGTTAGTTATCTATTTTATATATAGCAATGTGACTATTCACAATTTATCCCTACCCTCTTTTAGCCTCTGGTAACCATAAGTTTGTTCTCTTCATCCACGACTCTACTTCTGTTTTATAAATAAGCCCGTTTGCATCTTTGTCTTTTTTTTTGGATTCCATGTATAAATGATACCTTGTGATATTTGTCTTTCTGTCTTTCTGATCGGCTTCACTCAGCATGACAGCTCATCCATGTTGCTGCATGTGGCATGTGGCTGAGTAATATTCTGTTTTATATACGCACCACATCTTCTTTATCCATTGCTCTGTTGGACATGCAGCCTCTCTGACATGCGGCTCCTGAACTAGGTCTTGGGGGACTGGGCAGGGCTCTGGAATGCCAGCCCCATATGCTAACTGGCACACCTGTGACAAGTGCTGGGCGAAGGACTGCCCAAAACCCGAAGTGGCTTCATAGGAGACCCGACGTTCAGAGCTACTTTCTCACGCGTGTCTCTATGAGCTGCAGGCTCCCTCCAGCCCACTGACACTTTTATTCCAAGGGCTTTGTGCCATGATTTCCCAGGCTGGCAGGAAACATCCCAGGAACTCCTGAAGTTTCCTTGCCTCTGCCTCTGGGCCAGATCATGGGTTCTTCTGATGTCTTCCTAGTCTGGGCCTTTAGACAGGGCTGAGGGGTTGGTAGAACAGATGGCCATTTGACACAGGAGGTTAAAGGGTGGGAAGAGCCCTGGTCTTAGGGATCTGAGCCATCTCCATGCCACTCAACCCTTACCTGGAGCTTCTGACATCAGGGCAGGACCAACTTGGCTTATTTTCTGGGGGTTTCAGGCTGGAAGAGTCAATGCTCATCAGTTCAGACCCTGGGCACCAGCTGAAGCAGCCGGCCCCACTTCTTGGTGAGAGAGTCTGGGGGTGGGAAGGGAATGGAGCCTGAGGAGAGGAGCAGAGGACGCCCCCATGTTTAGGAGGAAGGAGAGAGGAAGCTGGCCCTGAACTGGTCTGAGCAAAGAAAGATAAAGCAGGAAAAACAGAAAAGTAATTTTAGTGCATTAGACTAGAGAAGGGAGAATGTTTACGGATCATTTAGTTTACGGATGGTGATAGGTTAGTGCTTAGATTAGCAGGAAGCCAGTCAGCTCGAAAGGAGGCAATTAATTTATGAGATTGCAAAGGGGAAAGTTGTTTGCAAGAAATACAGGAGTTTTGTTGTAATGGCACCAAGTTTAACAGAAACAACAACCACTAGCAGACCCGGCTGGCTGCCAGGGCCAGGGGCGCGGGCCAGGGGCGCGGGCCAGGGAGCCAGGTGCCAGGGAGCCTGCGGGCCAGGGGCGCGGGCCAGGGAGCCTGCGGGCCAGGGGCGCGGGGCAGGGAGCCTGTGGGCCAGGGAGCCTGCGGGCCAGGGAGCCAGGCACCAGGGAGCCTGCGGGCCAGGGGTGCGGGGCAGGNTTTGATTGGAGAATGCACCTCACTTGTTTTCTGTATGTCTTATAGCTTTCCTCTTCGTTTCTTTATTACTGCTTTTTGGGAGTGTATATTTGATATTTTGTTGGTAGTGAGATTAGATTACTCTTTCATTTTCTTTTGTGTATATTTCTGAGATATTTCCTTTGTGGTTACCAAGAGGATTACATTTAATCTCCTAAATTTATGTAGTTTGAATCGATTCTAACTTAAGTTCAGTAGCAACTAAAGAGCAGAACTAGGCTCCTATAACAGCCCCATCTCCTTTATATCATCATCACAAACCATATCTTTGTGCACTGGGTGTCCATTATCATAGATTTATAATTGGAAGAAAGCATTTGTCTTTTAAANGTAGCAACTAAAGAGCAGAACTAGGCTCCTATAACAGCCCCATCCCCTTTATATCATCATCACAAACCATATCTTTGTGCACTGGGTGTCCATTATCATAGATTTATAATTGGAAGAAAGCATTTGTCTTTTAAACCATCTAGGAAATAAAAAGTGGAGTTACAGACCAATGATAAAATAGCAATAGCTTCTGTAGGTGCCGTTCCTGGAGATCATGATGTCTTCATATAGTTTTGAGTTGCTCTCTAGTGTCCTTTCATTTCAGCCTGAAGGAGTCCGTGTAGCATTTCTTATAGGGAAGGTCTTGTGGTAGCAGTCTCCCTTATCTTTTGTTTATCTGGAAATGTCTTAATTTCACTTTCGTTTTTTATTGTAGATATATATATATATATATAAAACATTGAATTTGTCATTT
Organism: Raphicerus campestris; assembly: GCA_006410735.1. Classification (NCBI taxonomy): domain Eukaryota; kingdom Metazoa; phylum Chordata; class Mammalia; order Artiodactyla; family Bovidae; genus Raphicerus; species Raphicerus campestris. Next base: position 180,480 of record SJYW01015767.1, read on the forward strand.
AACCATATTTAAATGTGCATTTCAGTGACATTAAGTATATTCACATTGTTGTGCAATCAACACCCTCCATCGGCAGAACTTTTTTTTATCTTCCCAAACTGAAATCTTTGTAACCATTGAACAATAGCTCCTTATTCCCCTACTCCCCTTCCCCTGGTTACCACCATTATACTTCCCACTTCTATGAATTTAACTATTCCACATACTTTGTATAGGAAGAATCATATAGAATTTATCCTTTTGTGACTAGTTGATTTCATTTGACATAATTGCTCTCTCACTTTTGAAGGGAAGTTTTGCTGGATATAGAATTTTTGGTTGTAAGCTTTTTCCCCCATAGCCTTCTCACCTCCTTCCTTTCTGATGAGAAACTGGCTGTTAATCTTACTGAGTGTCATGGATTGAATTATAACCCCCTTAAAATTCATATTAAAGGCTTCGCCCATAGAATTTCAGAGTGTTACCTTATTTGGAAGTAGGATCACTGCATATGTAATTCGTTAAGATGAGATCATTAGGATGGGCCTTAATCCAGTATGACTGCTGTTTTGATAAAAAGCAAATTGGAACACAGAGCTAGACATACGTAAAGGGAAGACTATATGAAGAGACACAAGGAGAAGGCAGCCGTATACCAGCTAAGGAGGGAGGCCTGAAACAGTCCCTTCCCTCACAGCCATCCGGAGAGACCCCCCTGGTGGGAACCGTAACTTATCTTGCAGATAAGTTCATCTGAATCATTTTTTAAGATTCCGCATGTAATAGATATCCTGATATTTGTCTTTCTCTGTCTGACTTATCTCACTCAGTTTGACAGTCTCTAGGGCCAATCACGTTTCTACAGATGGCCTTATTTCATTTTTTGAAGTGACTGTAATGTTCCGTTGCATATACGCACCGCATCTTCTTTACCCATTCCTCTGTCAATGAATGTTTCGGTTGTCTCCGTGGTTTGGCTATTGTAAATAAATGCTGCTGTGAACTTTGGAGTGCATGTATTTTTTGAATTATGGTTTTCTCCAGATATTTACCTGGGAGTGGAATCACTGAATCACATGGTAACTTTATTTTCTTAAGGAAACTTCATACTGTTCTCCATAGTGGCTTACATTTACGTTCCCACCAACAGTGTAGGCGGGCCCCTTTTTCTCCACACCCTCTCTAGAGTTTATTATTTGTAGACCTTTTAATGGCCATTCTGAGCAGTGTAAGATGGTGCCCTCTATTTCCTTTTGGATATATTCTTTTGCTATGTCTTTAAGTTCACTAATCTTTTTTTCTACTATATCTAATCCAACATTAATTTATTTTTTAATCTTATAAATTGGAGTTTTTCCCTCTGGAAGTCTAATTTGCACCTTATTTTAAATTCTTTCATGTCTCTTCTTAGCTTTTTAACACATGACATTTAGTAATAATGACTGTTTTAACATTCTTGTCTGTTAATTCGGACATCTGTGCCAATTCTGGTTTGGTTTTGTGGTTGATTTTCTCTTCATATGGTTTGCATTTTTCTGCTTCTTAAACATGCCTCCTGAATTTTGTTGGATTACCTGTATTGTGATAGGTATTTTTATATTTTTAGAAGTATTCTTGAACTTTCTTCTAGGGTATAGTTAAGTTACTTGGAAACAGATGCTTTTGAGTCTTGGTTTTGCATTTGTCAGGCAGGACCACAGCTATTACTGCTGAGGCAGAACCTTTGTGTGTAATCTCCCCAGTGTCTTGTAAATCATGAGGTTTTCTAGTCTGGTTGGAAATAGGAACTGTTCGTAGCCCTGTGTAAATGTCAGGCACTATTCCCTCAAATCTTTCTGAGGTTCTTTTTCTCATCTTGGAAAAGGTTTACTCTGCTAAATACTTAAGTGGGACCTTCTGAAAATTCTGATTCCTGTCTGTATACATCTCTCTCTTTCCTGGTCTGTGAATTCTGGCTGTCTTTGTCTCCTTGAACTTTCAGCTTTAAATCCTTAACTCAGGACACCTGTGAGTCATCTGTGTCCCCTCCATGTCTGCCCAACCCCTATGTCACCCTAGAAACTCTCTTAGGACAGGATAATGAGGCAACTATAGAGTTCGCCTTGCTTTCATTTCTCAGGATCTCAGGATCTGTCCTCTGTTGTCTCACGTCCAGTGTCTTATAAACCATTTAAAATATATTTATCCCCCTCCCTTTGTTTCAGGAGTCAGGGTAAATCTGGTCCTTGTTACTCCATCTTGGTCAGAAACAGAAGCCCAAATGTTACTCTTCTTTTAAAAGAAGATTTTATCTCTTTACTTACGGCTGCCGTGGGTCTTCACCATTCATGCTCTCTCTGGCTGCGGTGGGCGGGGCCGCTCTCGAGCTGCTGGTGTGGGGTCTTCTCACTGTGGTGGCTTCTCTTGTTGCAGAGCGTGGGCTTTAGTGCGCACAAGCTTTAGCAGTTGCTGCACAAGGGCTCGGAGAAGGCGATGGCGCCCCACCCCAGTCCTCTTGCCTGGAAAATCCCATGGGCGGAGGAGCCTGGTGGGCTGCAGTCCACGGGGTCACGAAGAGTCGGACACTTACTGAGTGACTTCCCTTTCACTTTTCACTTCCATGCATTGGAGAAGGAAATGACAACCCACTCCAGTGTTCTTGCCTGGAGAATCCCAGGGACGGCGCAGCCTGGTGGGCTGCCGTCTGTGGGGTCGCACAGAGTCGGACACGACTGAAGCAACTTAGCAGCAGCAGCAGCAGCAGCAGCAGGGGTACAAGGGCTCAGTAGCTGTGGCTTGTGGGGCTCCAGAACACAGGCTCACTAATTGCAATAAGCTCACTAATTGCAGCTTACGGGCTTAGCTGCTCTTTGGCATGAGGAATCTTCCCAGACCAGGGATTGAATCTGTGACCCTTGGCCTTGGCAGGTGGATTCCCTACCACTGGACCACTAGGGAAGTCCTATTACTTTTAATGTTGATAATTTGGTTTTATTTAGTGATGGAAGGAACAGAATGTATAAAGATGTGAGGGATGATGGAGAGGAGACAGTTGTTGTAATGAGGTGGGAAGGGATGATTTAATTATTTTACTTCTTATTGATCAGTACTCTTTGCCACACTCCTGAGGGTATTGGGTGGAATAATTTATAGCCCCTGCCTTTTAGAAGCCCATGATCTGAAGGGGTGGAGGAGATGGTTTATAGCTGGTTTAATCAGGAGACACAGTTGTTGAGACAAAGCAGGTGTTTCATGCTTCCAAACTATGAAGGATTAGGTTCATTTAAAACATTTTTTATTGAAAGCAATTTTAAATGCTATTCCAGGAAAGGCTACAAATCAGGGAAGGTTTGTTCAGCCCTTAAGGGAAGAGGATGGTTAATTCTGTGAAGAGGTTGTAGGAAGGAGCTTGAGACTTGGGATCAGAAGATTCGTATGTGAGCCCCTAGGGTCCTCTCCCCTTAGGGAGCATTAGCTCCTGCGTGCATAGTAAAATAAGATAATGGCAGGCATCTTGGAGGGTTTCTGTGAGGTGCCCATGTAGAGTACCCAGTGTGGTGCCTAGCACCTAGGAGGTGGTCAGCAAAAGTGGTTCCCATGTCTGTGTGCAGAATGAGCCTTGCTTTGTATCTTTGCGCAGTGTGACTCTGATGGGCATTTCCTCATGAGTCCCAAGTACCCAGGCATGTCAGACTTTCCCCAGAAAGGAGCTGTGGAGGCTTTGGCTTATGGGCTATACTATGAGAGGTGCAGTTTCAGGCTCTAATGGGAGCCCTTGTTCGTGAGGAGTACCCCCTGTTATGTCAGGGCTTCCCTCATGGCTCAGATGGTAAAGAATCTGCCTGCAATGCGGGAGACCTGGGTTCTATCTCTGGGTTGGGAAGATCCCTTGGAGGGCATGGCAATCGACTCCAGTATTTTTGCCTGGAGAATCCCCATGGACAGAGGGGCCTGGTGGGCTATAGTGCATGGGATCACAAAGAATTGGACATGACTGAGTGACTAAGTACAGAGACCTGTTATGTCCCTAAATAAGACAAGACTGAAGGCTTAGAGGAACAGCAGAAAGCAAATGGGAGGTGCCCCTGTCTCCAAGAAGTTGCTGCCAACCTGCCTCAAAAGTGTCTTCTGCTTGGGCACGGAGACTGAAGGACGGAGAAAGCAGTCCTAGGTGGGGCCTGAGGAAGGGGCCACCTGTGCTCAGGGAGGAAGAGAGGAAGGACTAAGTGAGGAGGAGGAGGAGAGGGCTTTTAAGCAACAAGGGAGCAGTGGAGGCCAGGATTCAGCTGCCCCAGGGGAGCCAGAAATGGGGCTTCTCAGAATGCTCCCATTTGTCTGTGTGTGTGTAGGGAGGAAGCGTGGGAAGCATAACTTGGAGCATTGGAGTGGTGGCTTCAGAGTACACAGCTCACCAGCAACCTGGGCCTCTTTTTGCACCTTGTGAATGACAGGTGGTGTTACCTCAGGCATAGCCTGTCCTAAGGTGGGTGGCTGGTGCCCGTGCCTTCCAGTGCCAGGACTTGGTGTTCAGGTTGGGTCATCCTGCCCCTTACTCCCCAGATATCTCTGATGAAGTTAATTAGAGGAACTGGCACCCGTGAGCGCTGAAGGACTCCCCGAGTACCAGGCACTTCTCATGCAGGGTCTGGACCCTAGATGGTTTAAGAATGCCCTCGATGGGTAGGTATGGTGGCATCTGTTTTATGATCAGGAAGCTGAGGTTCACAGCAGTGAAGGGACTTGTCCAAGGTCACAGATATGGATTTGAACCCAAGTCTATCTGCCTTGAAACCTCAGTCTTTCCGGCATGCCCCAGTTTCTCTTCCTTGTTTGGATTTGTTGTGTGAAATACAGAGTAGGCTGACTTCGAAAACCACGCCATGTTAGTGGTGTCCAGCTGAGTCCTGATATCTGCACTTTCCTGGGCAGCGATGGGAAGCATTGTTCCTTCTCCCCTTGCTTTGCCAGAATGCGACAGTAACAAGGAGCTCGCCAGTCTTGGCTTATTCCTTGCCCAGGTCACGTGTCCATCAGGGGCCGGCCCAGGGGTGCTGCCAGCCTGTCGCCACCTTCCTCACTCCAGGTGCCAGCTTAGGCAGCAGTGTACTGAGCCACTGTTGGCGATATGGGTAGAGAATCAAGGACCAGCTCTGAAGCATCTGCCCGGAGTGAACACATGTCACGATTGGCTGCATTTCATTGGCCCCCGCAGGTCACCTGCCAGGCCTGGCTCAGTGGCACGGAGGAGTGATCGGGCATTGGTGACAGCGACAGTCTGCGGTGGGTGCCCGTGCTGTCTCCTCAGGGGTGGCTTACAGAGCCCCTGAGATGCTCTCCTGAGCTGGGGATGCTCAGGGGAGAAGGGTCCTGCTCCCTGCCTCTGGGAACTCATCGTCTTGTGGCAGGATAGTCAATCATGTCAAGAGGGGGATGCCTCTGAGTGAGAGGAACTGTGTGTGATACAGACGAGGTGTACACAGGGCTGCGGGGTGCAGGGGAGTGGTGATGTGTTCTGCCTAGCAAGAACTGCAGGTGAGGGGCAACATCTGAACCCTTGGTTCAAAGAGAAGAAATCCAGAGCGAGGGGCAAGGACAGGGGCTCTGCCTTCTGAAGGTCAGGGTGTGTGAGCACAGTGAGAGCGTGGGGCTTGGTGATACCAGTGACCTGTATGTATGAAGTCCAGGGGCCGCTGGGACTGTGGCGGGTAGGGGAAGAAGATGGTGAGGTGGGCGGGCCAGGAGTGAGACTTCCACTGTTTTGCTGTCTTGTTGCAGAGCTGTGGTTGTAAAAGTTCTGGCGTGCTGGGCACTGAAATGCCTGTCCAGAAAGCCTGGCCTGGCTCCCCTCCCCACACGCATTAGCCTAGCCTGGATTGCTCTAGGCTGCAGTGGGTCTCAACGCGCTCCCCTGCCGGCAGCCTCTGCTGTTCCCCCAGGGGGGATGAATCAGCTCCATTCTTCAAGAACAAAAGCTCCTGGGTTGCCAGGGAGATGCAGGGGGCTGCTGCCTGCACTTCCTGGAGCTGTGGTTTGGTGTCAGGAAGAGACGGGCACAGAGCTCCGGAGTCCTGTCCCGAGTAGGGTGGGGCCGCACACAAGGGGCCCCTCCCCGTGTCGCCCTCGTTGAATGGGGCTCTCTGTGCGTGAGAGCTGAGCTGAGGCTCTGCACTGGGACAGAAACTTGGGCTTGAACGTGGCTCTCTTAGTTGACGGTTGTCCTCAAACCGTTGGAGGTAGTAATACCCAGCTTGCAGGGTGGCTGAGATATTGCATAAGGGAATAGATGGAAAGTCCTCGCTCCGTTCATTTATTCAATAAAGGCTTATTGCTGTCAGCAGTGCCGAGCGCTCTCCCAGGGCTGGAATCCACGCAGTGACGTGAGGCTGACACGGATGCTCTGGCCAGACAGCCTGGCTGGCACCGTCCTCAGCACATGGAGACGCTCACTAATGGTAGCTGTGCTTGTTCCTGAGGTCAGGAGATCTGCGGGGCTAGGAGAGGAGTCCTCCCAGGTTTGGAGTATTTCTGGGAAGTAGAGGAATGGGGGTGTCCCACTCCGTGGTGTCATCGCCCTGCTGGAGATGGGGTAGGGCTCATAGGAGGAATCTGTGGACTGGCTCTGTCCTGGCCGTGAATCCCAGAAAGTAGTGGGGANAAGAGTCGGACACTTACTGAGTGACTTCCCTTTCACTTTTCACTTCCATGCATTGGAGAAGGAAATGACAACCCACTCCAGTGTTCTTGCCTGGAGAATCCCAGGGACGGCGCAGCCTGGTGGGCTGCCGTCTGTGGGGTCGCACAGAGTCGGACACGACTGAAGCAACTTAGCAGCAGCAGCAGCAGCAGCAGCAGGGGTACAAGGGCTCAGTAGCTGTGGCTTGTGGGGCTCCAGAACACAGGCTCACTAATTGCAATATGCTCACTAATTGCAGCTTACGGGCTTAGCTGCTCTTTGGCATGAGGAATCTTCCCAGACCAGGGATTGAATCTGTGACCCTTGGCCTTGGCAGGTGGATTCCCTACCACTGGACCACTAGGGAAGTCCTATTACTTTTAATGTTGATAATTTGGTTTTATTTAGTGATGGAAGGAACAGAATGTATAAAGATGTGAGGGATGATGGAGAGGAGACAGTTGTTGTAATGAGGTGGGAAGGGATGATTTAATTATTTTACTTCTTATTGATCAGTACTCTTTGCCACACTCCTGAGGGTATTGGGTGGAATAATTTATAGCCCCTGCCTTTTAGAAGCCCATGATCTGAAGGGGTGGAGGAGATGGTTTATAGCTGGTTTAATCAGGAGACACAGTTGTTGAGACAAAGCAGGTGTTTCATGCTTCCAAACTATGAAGGATTAGGTTCATTTAAAACATTTTTTATTGAAAGCAATTTTAAATGCTATTCCAGGAAAGGCTACAAATCAGGGAAGGTTTGTTCAGCCCTTAAGGGAAGAGGATGGTTAATTCTGTGAAGAGGTTGTAGGAAGGAGCTTGAGACTTGGGATCAGAAGATTCGTATGTGAGCCCCTAGGGTCCTCTCCCCTTAGGGAGCATTAGCTCCTGCGTGCATAGTAAAATAAGATAATGGCAGGCATCTTGGAGGGTTTCTGTGAGGTGCCCATGTAGAGTACCCAGTGTGGTGCCTAGCACCTAGGAGGTGGTCAGCAAAAGTGGTTCCCATGTCTGTGTGCAGAATGAGCCTTGCTTTGTATCTTTGCGCAGTGTGACTCTGATGGGCATTTCCTCATGAGTCCCAAGTACCCAGGCATGTCAGACTTTCCCCAGAAAGGAGCTGTGGAGGCTTTGGCTTATGGGCTATACTATGAGAGGTGCAGTTTCAGGCTCTAATGGGAGCCCTTGTTCGTGAGGAGTACCCCCTGTTATGTCAGGGCTTCCCTCATGGCTCAGATGGTAAAGAATCTGCCTGCAATGCGGGAGACCTGGGTTCTATCTCTGGGTTGGGAAGATCCCTTGGAGGGCATGGCAATCGACTCCAGTATTTTTGCCTGGAGAATCCCCATGGACAGAGGGGCCTGGTGGGCTATAGTGCATGGGATCACAAAGAATTGGACATGACTGAGTGACTAAGTACAGAGACCTGTTATGTCCCTAAATAAGACAAGACTGAAGGCTTAGAGGAACAGCAGAAAGCAAATGGGAGGTGCCCTTGTCTCCAAGAAGTTGCTGCCAACCTGCCTCAAAAGTGTCTTCTGCTTGGGCACGGAGACTGAAGGACGGAGAAAGCAGTCCTAGGTGGGGCCTGAGGAAGGGGCCACCTGTGCTCAGGGAGGAAGAGAGGAAGGACTAAGTGAGGAGGAGGAGGAGAGGGCTTTTAAGCAACAAGGGAGCAGTGGAGGCCAGGATTCAGCTGCCCCAGGGGAGCCAGAAATGGGGCTTCTCAGAATGCTCCCATTTGTCTGTGTGTGTGTAGGGAGGAAGCGTGGGAAGCATAACTTGGAGCATTGGAGTGGTGGCTTCAGAGTACACAGCTCACCAGCAACCTGGGCCTCTTTTTGCACCTTGTGAATGACAGGTGGTGTTACCTCAGGCATAGCCTGTCCTAAGGTGGGTGGCTGGTGCCCGTGCCTTCCAGTGCCAGGACTTGGTGTTCAGGTTGGGTCATCCTGCCCCTTACTCCCCAGATATCTCTGATGAAGTTAATCAGAGGAACTGGCACCCGTGAGCGCTGAAGGACTCCCCGAGTACCAGGCACTTCTCATGCAGGGTCTGGACCCTAGATGGTTTAAGAATGCCCTCGATGGGTAGGTATGGTGGCATCTGTTTTATGATCAGGAAGCTGAGGTTCACAGCAGTGAAGGGACTTGTCCAAGGTCACAGATATGGATTTGAACCCAAGTCTATCTGCCTTGAAACCTCAGTCTTTCCGGCATGCCCCAGTTTCTCTTCCTTGTTTGGATTTGTTGTGTGAAATACAGAGTAGGCTGACTTCGAAAACCACGCCATGTTAGTGGTGTCCAGCTGAGTCCTGATATCTGCACTTTCCTGGGCAGCGATGGGAAGCATTGTTCCTTCTCCCCTTGCTTTGCCAGAATGCGACAGTAACAAGGAGCTCGCCAGTCTTGGCTTATTCCTTGCCCAGGTCACGTGTCCATCAGGGGCCGGCCCAGGGGTGCTGCCAGCCTGTCGCCACCTTCCTCACTCCAGGTGCCAGCTTAGGCAGCAGTGTACTGAGCCACTGTTGGCGATATGGGTAGAGAATCAAGGACCAGTTCTGAAGCATCTGCCCGGAGTGAACACATGTCACGACTGGTTGCATTTCATTGGCCCCCGCAGGTCACCTGCCAGGCCTGGCTCAGTGGCACGGAGGAGTGATCGGGCATTGGTGACAGCGACAGTCTGCGGTGGGTGCCCGTGCTGTCTCCTCAGGGGTGGCTTACAGAGCCCCTGAGATGCTCTCCTGAGCTGGGGATGCTCAGGGGAGAAGGGTCCTGCTCCCTGCCTCTGGGAACTCATCGTCTTGTGGCAGGATAGTCAATCATGTCAAGAGGGGGATGCCTCTGAGTGAGAGGAACTGTGTGTGATACAGACGAGGTGTACACAGGGCTGCGGGGTGCAGGGGAGTGGTGATGTGTTCTGCCTAGCAAGAACTGCAGGTGAGGGGCAACATCTGAACCCTTGGTTCAAAGAGAAGAAATCCAGAGCGAGGGGCAAGGACAGGGGCTCTGCCTTCTGAAGGTCAGGGTGTGTGAGCACAGTGAGAGCGTGGGGCTTGGTGATACCAGTGACCTGTATGTATGAAGTCCAGGGGCCGCTGGGACTGTGGCGGGTAGGGGAAGAAGATGGTGAGGTGGGCGGGCCAGGAGTGAGACTTCCACTGTTTTGCTGTCTTGTTGCAGAGCTGTGGTTGTAAAAGTTCTGGCGTGCTGGGCACTGAAATGCCTGTCCAGAAAGCCTGGCCTGGCTCCCCTCCCCACACGCATTAGCCTAGCCTGGATTGCTCTAGGCTGCAGTGGGTCTCAACGCGCTCCCCTGCCGGCAGCCTCTGCTGTTCCCCCAGGGGGGATGANCGGAGGGCATGCTGGGCACTGAAATGCCTGTCCAGAAAGCCTGGCCTGGCTCCCCTCCCCACACGCATTAGCCTAGCCTGGATTGCTCTAGGCTGCAGTGGGTCTCAACGCGCTCCCCTGCCGGCAGCCTCTGCTGTTCCCCCAGGGGGGATGAATCAGCTCCATTCTTCAAGAACAAAAGCTCCTGGGTTGCCAGGGAGATGCAGGGGGCTGCTGCCTGCACTTCCTGGAGCTGTGGTTTGGTGTCAGGAAGAGACGGGCACAGAGCTCCGGAGTCCTGTCCCGAGTAGGGTGGGGCCGCACACAAGGGGCCCCTCCCCGTGTCGCCCTCGTTGAATGGGGCTCTCTGTGCGTGAGAGCTGAGCTGAGGCTCTGCACTGGGACAGAAACTTGGGCTTGAACGTGGCTCTCTTAGTTGACGGTTGTCCTCAAACCGTTGGAGGTAGTAATACCCAGCTTGCAGGGTGGCTGAGATATTGCATAAGGGAATAGATGGAAAGTCCTCGCTCCGTTCATTTATTCAATAAAGGCTTATTGCTGTCAGCAGTGCCGAGCGCTCTCCCAGGGCTGGAATCCACGCAGTGACGTGAGGCTGACACGGATGCTCTGGCCAGACAGCCTGGCTGGCACCGTCCTCAGCACATGGAGACGCTCACTAATGGTAGCTGTGCTTGTTCCTGAGGTCAGGAGATCTGCGGGGCTAGGAGAGGAGTCCTCCCAGGTTTGGAGTATTTCTGGGAAGTAGAGGAATGGGGGAGTCCCACTCCGTGGTGTCATCGCCCTGCTGGAGATGGGGTAGGGCTCATAGGAGGAATCTGTGGACTGGCTCTGTCCTGGCCGTGAATCCCAGAAAGTAGTGGGGAGAGGGGCTTTCCTGAGCCAGTGAAAGCTGCTGCAGTCGGCTTTGAACTCACCGTGGAGCCACAATCCTGGGCCGAGTGGGTCTTTCCCCATCTCTCTTAGCAGGCCGCAGAGCCAGCTGTGGAGAGCTCGGCTGGAAGGCTCTGAGCTGAGCTGGCAGCCCATCAGCTGATTTGGGAGTGGGAGAGTGGGGCAGAAGGCCCTTTCCTGGGAGAGGATCTTTCTGTCCCCACTGTATTAAACCTGCCACCCACCCACGAGGGCGGAGGAAGCCTTGGGCCAGATTCAGGCAGCACGGGTAGGGAGGGGGGTACAGAGTCTAGGCCCCCTCCGCTGTGTGGAAGTGCTGGGGGTCTGTGAAGTGCACGTGGGGACCAGATGCGGTGGTTTGGGGGTTGTTGATGGCCCTCAGGAGTGCTGTGTTTGTAGATTCTCCATGATGGGGTTTGGGGGGAGTGGGAGGGGTGTGCTTGAGGAGCTTTCTGTTGGGGTCACTGGTGTCGTGCACTGTGGGGCTGATGGCAGGTCTTGGAGTCAAAGGTGTGTTGGAGAGTAAGTGATGATGGGCTATTTAGGGAAGATGGTTGGCGATGTGGTGAAGGGCAGGGCTCAGCGAGGATGGGGTGGGGACCATTGGTCATGGGACCATCAGTGCCTCTTCCTGAGCTCTGAAGGGTTTGTTTCTTGTCTGCCTACCCCAGGGGGGCAACTTCAGGCTTTCCTGGGTAGAGAGGCATCTCTGTAGGCTGGATGTGAGGAGCCAGCGGACGTGAGGGGCGCGCATAGAAGGGGAGGGGTGGAGCCAGCAGCACTGGAGGCTGGGCTGCTGCTCAGCGACTTTGCAGGCCCACAGGGTCATTACTTGTCGTTGTCACTGGGGAAAGTTGCAAAATGAAAATTAACTGTCGGAGAAGATTGATTCGTTTGATGTCTAACCAGGAGCAGCCTTTTACTGATGTAAAATGTTGAGTTTTCTCTCTGCCAGAGACAGGTAAGTCTTAGTGGCACTGAAGGAAGACAGACCCCTGGTCAGAATCTTACAGAAACTGTGGCCTATGGGGTCCAGTTCTCCTTCCTCCATCCTCCAAGGACGCACGGGTAGGACCTGATATGTGATTTANGTAGTAATACCCAGCTTGCAGGGTGGCTGAGATATTGCATAAGGGAATAGATGGAAAGTCCTCGCTCCGTTCATTTATTCAATAAAGGCTTATTGCTGTCAGCAGTGCCGAGCGCTCTCCCAGGGCTGGAATCCACGCAGTGACGTGAGGCTGACACGGATGCTCTGGCCAGACAGCCTGGCTGGCACCGTCCTCAGCACATGGAGACGCTCACTAATGGTAGCTGTGCTTGTTCCTGAGGTCAGGAGATCTGCGGGGCTAGGAGAGGAGTCCTCCCAGGTTTGGAGTATTTCTGGGAAGTAGAGGAATGGGGGAGTCCCACTCCGTGGTGTCATCGCCCTGCTGGAGATGGGGTAGGGCTCATAGGAGGAATCTGTGGACTGGCTCTGTCCTGGCCGTGAATCCCAGAAAGTAGTGGGGAGAGGGGCTTTCCTGAGCCAGTGAAAGCTGCTGCAGTCGGCTTTGAACTCACCGTGGAGCCACAATCCTGGGCCGAGTGGGTCTTTCCCCATCTCTCTTAGCAGGCCGCAGAGCCAGCTGTGGAGAGCTCGGCTGGAAGGCTCTGAGCTGAGCTGGCAGCCCATCAGCTGATTTGGGAGTGGGAGAGTGGGGCAGAAGGCCCTTTCCTGGGAGAGGATCTTTCTGTCCCCACTGTATTAAACCTGCCACCCACCCACGAGGGCGGAGGAAGCCTTGGGCCAGATTCAGGCAGCACGGGTAGGGAGGGGGGTACAGAGTCTAGGCCCCCTCCGCTGTGTGGAAGTGCTGGGGGTCTGTGAAGTGCACGTGGGGACCAGATGCGGTGGTTTGGGGGTTGTTGATGGCCCTCAGGAGTGCTGTGTTTGTAGATTCTCCATGATGGGGTTTGGGGGGAGTGGGAGGGGTGTGCTTGAGGAGCTTTCTGTTGGGGTCACTGGTGTCGTGCACTGTGGGGCTGATGGCAGGTCTTGGAGTCAAAGGTGTGTTGGAGAGTAAGTGATGATGGGCTATTTAGGGAAGATGGTTGGCGATGTGGTGAAGGGCAGGGCTCAGCGAGGATGGGGTGGGGACCATTGGTCATGGGACCATCAGTGCCTCTTCCTGAGCTCTGAAGGGTTTGTTTCTTGTCTGCCTACCCCAGGGGGGCAACTTCAGGCTTTCCTGGGTAGAGAGGCATCTCTGTAGGCTGGATGTGAGGAGCCAGCGGACGTGAGGGGCGCGCATAGAAGGGGAGGGGTGGAGCCAGCAGCACTGGAGGCTGGGCTGCTGCTCAGCGACTTTGCAGGCCCACAGGGTCATTACTTGTCGTTGTCACTGGGGAAAGTTGCAAAATGAAAATTAACTGTCGGAGAAGATTGATTCGTTTGATGTCTAACCAGGAGCAGCCTTTTACTGATGTAAAATGTTGAGTTTTCTCTCTGCCAGAGACAGGTAAGTCTTAGTGGCACTGAAGGAAGACAGACCCCTGGTCAGAATCTTACAGAAACTGTGGCCTATGGGGTCCAGTTCTCCTTCCTCCATCCTCCAAGGACGCACGGGTAGGACCTGATGTGTGATTTAATTCAGGGGTGAAAAACATGTCTGTGGGCCTGCCAGCCACGTGGCAGGGCTGGGGATAAGGCGTGGGGCACTGGGTTCAGACACATCTGGGCTTAAATCCAGACTGGGCCACTTAGAAGCTTTGTGTCCTGGACAAACCTCAGTGTCCTCATCTCTAGGATGGAAGGAGTATACCTAATTATGTCTTAGACCCTAAGTCTCTTAGCACAGTGCCTGGCACAGGTTATTAGAGGGTGGGCCTGGGTCTTGCTGAAATGATCAGAAGCTGATGTGGTCTAGGACACAGGTCACTTTCCAAGTAGCACTCAAGTGTGAGCATGAGATTGAGGGCAAGACACAGGTCAATGGAGGGAATGGTGAGGAAAGTAGAGTAGGAAGCTAGTGAGAATAGCTCTTTAAGATGAGACTGTCCAAGGTGGGAGTGTCGGGAGCTCAAGCCTACCGGGGGCTGGACAGAGGGAAGGCTGAGGCCAGACTGGCCACCAGAAGCCCTGGCCTATCCCTTCTATATGGCCAGGGGTCCTTCTTGCCCATGACATTTTTCTTGCTTAAATATGCCTTAGAAGCCAGGAATTGGGCAAGTGTAGGTCCTGCCAGGCTTTGATAGCAGATGGCAACGTTCAGGGGGCTTTCTGGAGGTTAGCAAATAGCCATCCTCCCTTGGGGAGCTTTTAGATGGCCAGGGTGCAGTCAAGTTCAGATTGGAGGGGCTTCCGAGCCTGCGGGTCCGAGGAAGAAGGGGCAGTAGTGACTCGGCGGGCGAGCGTGTGGGGGTCTCTGTGTTGGGCGTCTGTCTGCCCGCATGCCTGCCTCTCTGTTGCTCTGAAGGAGGCAGGGGCTGGGCTTGCAGCTGCCTGGGCAGAGCGGATCCTGCGTGGGACACAGCTCTTCTCTCTGGTTACAGACTCACCGCTTCGCTCCCCACCCACCTCGACAGTTGGCATGGGCCATCCAGCCAGGCTCTCCCAGGCGAGAAGATTGTGGAAGTCTCATTCTCCAGGCAGAGAAACCAGCCCTCTGGAGGGTGTTCAGGGAATGGCCTTGCAAGGGGGACAGCTCCTAGAGGGGTGTGGTGAGCGCAGGCTGGGTGTGCCCTGGGCGATGATACATCCAAGGAGCCTGCATCTGAAGCTATGTGGTGGGGGCAGGTAGCAAAGGTCAGGAGTCACCAACCCTGGGCTGGCCTCCAGCGGATGAGCCAGGGTGCAGACTCTGGCCCTGAGGGTGGGGGCGCGTTATTCCCGGGGCAGACAAGATACAGGGAGGAGAGGCAGGGAGTTTCAGCAAGTTTCTAGACCAAGGAGATGCTGCAGAGACCCAGAGGAGGAAAGGAGATGACAGAAGAAGGACAAATGGGCAAGGGGGTTGCCAGTCTCCAGAGTGGGAGGAAATTGAAGTCTGAGGGTCCCAAGGTTTTACCTCCCATAGGGTGGTTGGCACTGCAGCTGCTGGGGTGGAAGAGGAGAGTGCCCAGCTGGTATCGTTTGTGGATCAGCCTGCCCTGGTAGAGAGGCTGGTAGAAACATTACTGAAAAGGAGGTGAATGCATCCTGAGGTCACGTACTAAAAACAATTAAGAAAACTTGACCTGGGNCCCTGCAGCTGCTGGGGTGGTAGAGGAGAGTGCCCAGCTGGTATCGTTTGTGGATCAGCCTGCCCTGGTAGAGAGGCTGGTAGAAACATTACTGAAAAGGAGGTGAATGCATCCTGAGGTCACGTACTAAAAACAATTAAGAAAACTTGACCTGGGGGTCAAAGGTCTAGATTCTGCTTCCAGCCCTGCTGTGAGCTTGCAGAGAGCCCTGGGCAAGTCCCAAGGCTTCTCTGGTTTTCAGTTATTCTTCTCTTTAAAAAACAAGGCGTGGCTTAAAAAAATAACTTTCAAACATTCCAAGCAGTGTGACCACTAGTTCGAGTGAAATGTTCTAGTACTCTTCCTATCCTTAACTGAGTGAAGGGGGTGGAATGGGTGGGGTGGGGATGCCGGGCTCTGCTCACCTTCCTTCTCATTACAGCACACATTTAGGACCCAGTGGNTTACACATTTGGGATGAACGATTGAGCTGACAGTTTGCAAAGAGGACACCTGCCCTGGGCGGGGGCTGGGCTCCTTGAAAGAAGTGAGTCGACATTCTTAGATGTTCTCTCGAGGCTTCCAGGGCACAGCTGTGGACCGCATGTGACCGACAGCCCCTTGCTGGGCCAGCCCTGTGAGCTCTCACCTGCCTGAGGCCACAAGCGGTGCTGTTCCTTCGTCAGAATATCTCGCTCTCTTTTTCTTCTAAATTGAAACATGACTCAGTCACGATGCTTAATATTCCTTTCAGTGTGAAAAGTTTTCCTAAGACAGGGTGTGTCCTTTTGACTTTTAATCTCAGTTCTCTGTTCAGTTCTGGGAACTCTTTTGGGGGCCTTGGGAAGGGGCTATGATCTCTGTCTTACATCTTCTTTGGGAACCAGGGCTCTTGCTGTAGAGTCCTTCCAGCATTTTCCACGTCCTCTTCCCCACTCATTTGCTCTGTGTGCTGGATATGTGTGGTGTGTCTTGTTAGAAATTTCCACAGTGGGAGGATTTATGGGTGGCTCTGGTGATGTCATTCCTGGCCATGTGACTTGCTTGGGCCAGTGGAGTCGGCATGAGTGTGACATAAGCCTCTTTTGCGTAGAAGCTTGAAGGGCCGCCGTAGGATTCTGGCACGTCTGTTATTCTCTCTGCCATGAGAAATGGGGGTTGCTCCCTTGCCCTGGATCACGATGCCACAGAGAATAGCTGCAGTCAACTTGTAATGCACATGTAGTATGAGAGGAACATAATCTTTTGTCCACTTAAGCCACTGAGATTTTGGACTCGTTTGTTATGACAGTGTATCTTAGCTTAAACTGATTAATACAATACTGATCAATACTGATATTTCTCCAATGTGTTTTTTGTTTTACTGGCACAATTTTTTGGCAGTACCGTTTCTGTTCTTTTACTGTTTCCAACAGTGAGTTTATTAGAATCATAGAGATAATACTTTTGTTTCGAGCTCTATTATTCAATCGATGAAATGTATTTTTTTTCTCTTTGAAAACAACTGGTAGCATTTTTCTAAAATCTTCTTGTGCTCCGTGTGTGAGTCTATTTTAGGGGTGGCCATACCTCTGAAATTGTACTTCTCTTTTTTTAAAAATTGGACCAGAGATTTTATTTTTTGCCTATTTACTCATCCCTGTGTTTTCTCTGTTGTTCCTTCCTGTTTTGCTGAGAGATTTAGTAGAGTCTTCTGGGTAGAAAGCCGGCTTGTAAGGCTGGAGCGGGACACCTACCCCAGCACCTGGCTGCTGGCAGGAAGCGTGTGTTTTGAGGCCGGGGTCCGATTTTGTTCATGACTGTTACTGCTGCTGATGTTCTTTTTTCGGTGATTGCAGACAGTTTTAATTGGATCAGGGAGAGAAGGCCCTTGGCACTGCTCCCTCGTCCTTTATCTCCCAGGAGATAATCCCTTTAGCGGCCTGGAGCCGCGGCTCATGTCGCCTTCTCCCTGACCTGCCTCTCCCTGCTGTCTGGCCCCCTCAGTATCATGCTCCGTGGCGGGTCTCTGTGTCCTGTGCACCTGGCCTGGCTGTCCCCTCCCAAGCCTCTTCCACTTCCCTGTCCCGTTACAGCCCGGGAGGGGACTGAGCTCTCAGTTGACACCGGGCCTGTTCTCTCCTTATCCTGCGTGCCGTCCTGTTCACTCGCCCATCGTTGTTGTGACAGCCATGTTCGTCTGTTGACTCAGATTCAGCCTAAAGGTGGCTGCACCCAAGTCTTTCCCCCACAGGCTCCTCACTGAGTCTTCACTTCTTCCTATGGCTTTGGCTTTGGCTTTCTAAACCTCTCGTCCTCCGTCTCTCTCTGTTCTGGGAGTATGGCCCATTGTTCCATGTAGCTTCCGAGTATTTGGGTCCCAAACACTTCCACTCTGTGTACTGATTATCTCTTCCATGAGATCAGGAGCAATCGAAGTCCTCTGCCAAATCCCTTATAAAAATGTTGAGCAGACAGGTCTTAGGAGAGAGCCCTCAGGTGTACCACTGGAGACACTTTGCTGGTTGTTGTGAATCATCCTGCTTTGGATCTGGTTAATTCGATCTCTGAGTCCACCTAATTGTTCTGGCACTCAGCCCACCTCAGAGGACTGCACAATACTTTACTGAAATCCAGCCCCTCATCGAAACCTAAAGGTATGGATTCTCCAGGTGAGGTCAGTGTTGGGCAAGAAACAGACCACACGTTCCCAGGGGTCACTGAGCAGAGCTGAATGAAGAGGAACCAAACAGGGATAGTGAAGCAGTGAGGAGTGAGTAGGGAGCTGCCTGGGCCTGAGGGTCGGGGTAGGGTCAGTGTTACTGAGCCCCGAGGGAAGGACTGCGCAGTCAGAGAGGGGCCGCCCGCTGGAGCTGTGTCCCAGGTGTGGGAGCGCAGCCCCTGTAAGTCCAGGCCCAGCTCAACCCTCTGATCACCTGATGCTGCCTTCCAGTATGTATGGCCCCGTAGAAACCAGCAAGCAAGGAAGCCCAGGAGTGGAGCCCCCAGATGCCAGCCTCTCAGGGCATGCAGCAGGGTGGACTGGGAGGCATAAGCGGAATAAGCGGCTCAGCAGGTCAGGCTGTGATCGCGTGCGGTTCATGACGGTGCGCTTAACGTCTTCCTGGTGCTGTGCGCTCTTACTCACTGCTGTCCCAGAAACCTTGTGGATTAAACATTTGTTGGGGGCTGACCCTCCTGGAATGGAGATGGGGCTTGTCTGTCTCTGTCATCACTCACGGGCTCTCTTGCCAAGAAGGTGAGTTTATTACAATCGTGGGAATGTGAGGGTGCTTACATAGTCTGGCAAATTAAATATCTGTGGGATCTAGCTGGGCCATGTCCAGGTGGGAGTCAGCCCCTGCTCTGGCCAGGCATGGTGGCCTCAGACTGCTGAGGAGGGGAAGAAGAGCTGGCAGAGCCCCCAGGTGTGAGAAGGGTTGGATGGGAGGCCATGGAGTTGTCCCTCTACCCAGCACTATTCTAAGCAAGACCTATAGGTACAGTTCACACTGACAAACCTGTGGGCTAGGAGAGCTATGTCATCTTCTGAAGAGCTGGACGGTGCCTGTTACATGCCTGCTTTTGAAGGAAAAGCAAAAGCGATCTGAATAATCCTGGTTTCCTCTCTGGGAGCTCTGGTTACTAACTGCCCTGTGCCTCCATGGGAAGGCGATGTGGAAGATATAAGAAGCTAAGATGAAGTACGTGCTGGGGTGGGCAGCCGAGGTGAGGCCCTTGGACCCCTCTTGCCTGTTCACTTGCTGACCCAGCCTAGCACAGGTGAGTGGACATGGCCAGTCTCTCCAGCTGTGATATCCAGGGCCCCTGCTGGCAGGACCAAGCTGAACTCTTATAGGCACAACGCCGAGGCTACCCCAGGATTCTTAGGGGGCAGTCAGGCACCCCTTCTGAGGCCCAAGGCTGGCACTGTGCGAGAAAGCTGGTGATGGCGGGAGAAGCAGGCCCTCCTGAGCCGTGGGTGCTCAGAGCCTAGCCAGGTGTGCACATGGGCTGCAAGGGAGCTCAGCCAAGGCACCCTAAGTGTGCGAAGGCCAGGAAAGCTGCTCCTGAGGTGATCAGTGCCCGAGGCCTGAGGGATGAGAATTCCCTGGTGGCCCAGTGGTTAGGATTTGGTATCTTTCACAGCTGGGCCTGGGTTCAGTTCCTGGTTGGGGACCTAAGATCCTGCAAGCTGCAGGGCATGGCTAAAAAAAAAAAATTACAAAGGAAGTATAATTATATGATAGAATCTTTGAAAAAGAAAGGAAAGAAAAGAAAATCTACCTTTACCACACTCCCTAACCCAACCAGGGGTGCATTTTGGCTTGTTGCCTTCCAGGTCTTTCTCAAATAATTGTGATTCCTTAGGGAGTGGAGGAGAGGGGTCACAGTGGGCTGACTCGCAGGTGAATGGAGGGCTGATGGAGTATAGAGAGAGCACGGTTCCCATGGGCAGGCCTGGCCTGGGGCTTCGGGGCCGGGCTCATGCTGGGTTTATCCACAGTGGACTCCCATGCGGCTCATCCTCAGCGGGGCTTCCCGTGTCCTTGAGGGGCTCCCCTGTCATCGAAGGTGGCTGCCAGTGAGGTCATGAGTGGCGCCTAGGCAGGTGTGGCCAGAAGGGGTCTCTCTGCAGCCCAGGGACCCCTAGCTGGGGTGCTCTAGCAGGCAGGGGTCTGGCCGGGTCTGCTGCCAGGAACTCTGGTCCCCTGGACATTTATGTGACCGATAAGGGGGCTGATGTGGACATCAGGCAGGTGGCAGCCAGTCTCAGGTGGGGGTGCCTCTTCCTGTGGCCCAGCTGGGGCCTTGTTGGGCCTTCTCTGCCTTTCCAGAGAAGCAGGCGGGGCCAGGTGCATGCTACAGTTACTTGGGAACTCGTAAAACCCGTGACATCAGGCCCCCGTTCTGTGGGCGCAATCTGTCTATCAGGGTTTTCGCAAGCTCCCAAGGTGACTCCAAAAACCAGACACTGTGGTTCTCAAATTTCATGTGCATCACGATTAACTGAAGATCTTGTGAAAAATCATGAATTGCAGGGCCCCACTTCAAAATTTTCTGATTCATTGGGTTTGGGTGGGGCCCAAGATTTACAACCAATTGAATCCTGACAAGTTTCTAAGGGGTGCTGATGCTGGTGGTCTGGGGACTGCACCCTGAGAACCACTAGATTAGAGGAGAATGACTGGGGAAATTTCTGGTACTAGCATTTGGTGAGGGCAGGTGTTGGCTGCTACACAGAGATGGTGAGAGAAGATGTTTGTCAAAGATGGTGAGGGAAGAGGTTGGCTGTCACAGGTGTGGAAGGCAAGTGCTGGTAAGGAGAGGTGCTTGCTGTCATACCCACAGGCGGTCCAGGGAGGTGGTGGCTGTCACAGATGGGGAGGAGGGTGTCTGGCTGATATCAGGTAATGACGAAAGCTTCTGGCTGAGGAGGCGAAGGCAGGTGCTGGCTGTGACAGGTGGTAGAGGACCGTGGCCGGTCTGCGAGTAAGGAGGAGAGCTGGTGGGAAGCTGCTTGTTGTAGGTGGGGAGGGAAGGGGCTGGGCCACCAGGTGGCGAGGAGAGTGAGAGAGGGAGGTGTCAGCCCTCGGTGGAGAGGCCGCTGCTGGCCCTTCTGGCTGCTGATGGGGCGCCAGCCCCGCTCTCCACTGCGGCTGAAGCGGCCTCCGCCTCTTAGGTTCCCTTGTGCGCCCTCTCATTTCTTCTTTCCCGGGCCCTCTGGCCTGGCCTGTCCGCCCCTGAATGCCACAGGAGTCTGAGAAAGCCAGCGGAGCTCAGAGAAGGTGCAAGTGTTAGTTGTTCAGTCGTGTCCGACTCTGCAACCCCATGGATGCAGCGGCCCGCCAGGCTCCTCTGTCCGTGGGATTCTCCAGGCAAGAATACTGGAGTGGGTTGCCACTCCAGATCTTCCAATCCAGGGATTGAACCTGGCTCTTCTGCACTGTGGGATGATTCTTTACAATCTGAGCCACCAGGGAAGCCCACTCTAGTGGACTCCAGACTTCCCTTTGGATGGGTGCATCTCTTGTCCTTGGAGGGAGGGCTGTGAAGACTGTGACAGTGTGGGGGCTCTGTGGTGGGGACATGCATTGCACGGTGGCCATAAATAATGCCTTCTCCACAGAAGGATGGCCCCAGGAAGCGTGACTTCCCAGCACACGTTCAGGAGGCACATTTTGATGCAGAAACCACAGGAAGAGTACATCCTTTGTCTTTTATCATTATTTTCCAATCGAGAATCACAGAAGCGCATGTCCTAGGGCTCCAGCCTGGAGCCTGTGGGGAAAACAATTTTCCCAAGAGCAGGCTGTCGAGATGTCAGGTATGGAGCCCAGACTTAGGAGATGGCAACCTGTAGCTGAGCCGCTCGTCCTTGGGGGAGAAGACAAAGCTGTCAGCTTGGTTGGGTCTGATGTCCCTTGTTTCTATAGCTACAGTAAATGTAATTACCAAAGAGTAACCCTTTGCGGATTTCATTGTAACCTGATAGCTAATGACATTTACTGGGTTTCTAGCAATCTGGGACAAAATGCTCATTTTGAATTTAACATGAGTAATGCCATTTTCCATCTTAGTTAAGTACTTTATGTCATAAAAGAGTTATCTGTACAGAGCCCCCGGTCCTGTCAGTAAACATATTACAAATATTATCACCACTTATTTTCTGGATGAAAGATGTGGTGAAGGCCCAGAGAAGCAGTCCTCCTTTACATTTATGACTCTGCTCGGAGACTCAGGAAATTCAGCATGAAATCATCATGTAGGTAATTCAGACTGTGCACCA
>SJYW01015772.1:0-27232 GCA_006410735.1 Raphicerus campestris
TGCCTTTTCTAAAACCAGCTTGAACATCTGGAAGTTCACAGTTCATGTGTTGCTGAAGCCTGGCTTGGAGAATTTTGAGTATTACTTTACTAGCGTGGATGGACCTAGAGATTATCGTAAGTCAGACAGAGGAAAACAAATACCATATACTATCACCATGGCATCTGACACAATGGCACAGAGGGACCTGCGTACGGAAGAAAGACAGACTCACAGACACAGAGAACAGGCTTGTGGCTGCCAAGGAGGGGGGGCGCAGAAAAGGACTGGAAGTGTGGGATTAGCTGTTGCAAACTATTATATACAGGATGGATAAATAACAAGTTCCTACCGTATAGCACAGTGAACTACATTCAATATCCTGTGATAAACCATAAAAAAAAAATATAAAAAAGTATATGTATGATTGAATCTCTTTGCTGTACAACAGAAATTAACACAATATTATAAATCAAATGTATGTCAATAAAAATTTTTTTGAAGTCTTCAGATGTAGGAGTGTGCACGGTACATTTGAAGAGGGTGAGGGGATTAACCAAGGCCAACTCGTCCTGAAAGGAAAGACAGAGAGACCATGGTCACAAACAGGGGCTGGGATATAATTGCAGATGTTGGAAGACTGGGTTAAGGCTGTGAGCTTCAGCTTGGAGGCAGTGGGCACCCATCATAGGTTTGCAGGCAGCCTCACTAAAAAAAGCACTTTATGACAGTTGATCAGCAAGTGATGTATAAACTGATTACAGGGGATGCTGGTAAGGAGTCTGGGCTTGACTGGAGGGGCCACTGAGAATTAATAAGAAACTGTGGGTGCTGCTTGATAAGGGAGATTTTGCTGTCCTAATTCAGGAACTGAACTGATTCAGACAAATATCGTGTGATACCCTTACCACCTGAACACGTTGTATCAGAAGTCTAGTTATTTGAACTAGGAATGCAGCAGATGTGGAAAGCGAGGATATTTGCATTTCAGAAGCGTTGAGTTGCTGAACTGACAGATCAGGTACTTAATGAGATAAGAGCAGGACTTGTAGGAAAAAAGGAATCAAGGATGATTCCAGTCTGGAGTCTTCACAACTGGGACGGTGAGAGTGAATCCACAAATGGAAGAAAGATGCCAGGACTGAGAATGTTTTGAAGAAATGGTTTGCTTTAGCACATCATTAAATGGAAGAGAAAAAGAAGGGTGAGCAAAACAACCCCCAGAGCATTCTATAAGCCAGAGCCCTGGGTATCAGTCTTGATGTTTCCATCTCTTTTTTTTTTTAAATGAAGTATAGGTGATTATAATGATGTGTTAGTTTCAGGAATACAGCAAAATGATTCAGTTATACAGATACGTTTATTTCCAGCTGGTGCAGTGGTAAAGAACCCACCTGCCAATGCAGGAAATGCAAGAGACTTGGTTCGATCCTTGAGTTGGGAAGATCCCCTGGAGGACAAAATGGCAGCTTGCTTCAGTGTGCTTGCCTGAAAGATTCCATGGACAGAGGAGCCCGGTGGGCTATAGTTCATAGGGGTGCAAAGAGTCAGACATGGCTGAGTGACTGTACACACACACACATCTATTCTTTTTCACATTCTCTTCTATTATGGGTTATTACAAGACATTAAATATAGTTTCCTGTGCTATACAGGAGGTCCTTGTTGTTTACATATTTGCTATACAGTAGTGTGTATCTGGGAGAAGGCAATGGCACCCCACTCCAGTACTCTTGCCTGGAGAATCCCATGGATGGAGGAGCCTGGTAGGCTGCAGTCCATGGGGTTGCTAGGAGTCAGACACGACTGAGCGACTTCACTTTCACTTTTCACGCATTGGAGAAGGAAATGGCAACCCACTCCAGTGTTCTTGATTGGAGAATCCCAGGGATGGGGGAGCCTGGTGGGCTGCCGTCTCTGGGGTTGCACAGAGTTGGACACTACTGAAGCGACTTAGCAGCAGCAGCAGTGTATATCCAATAATCCAAACTCCTAGTTTATCCGTCCCTCTCCTAATTTTTCCCCTTTGGTTTTCCCCTTTGGTAAGTTTGCTTTCTATGCATATGAGTCTGTTTCTGTTTCGTAAATAAGATCATATGTATATCCATCTAATCACCAAGTTCTTCCAAATATGTGTGCCATGCATCTCTCTGTCCGCCAGCAGCATCCTCACCTAAGCCACTCACACCTCTTTCTGGGCTGCTTAGATCCCTCTGCTCCCTCCAATCAACTCTCGACCCTGAAATCAAAGGGCTCATTTAGAAACATAAACATGATTAGGCAACCCCCTTACTAAGTATCTTTTAAGGCTTCTCCATGTCCTTAGACTAGGTCCTGCATCAGCAAACCATGGCCTGTGGCTGAATCTGCTGCCTAAATAACATTTATTGGAGCACAGCCATGCTCATTCATTCATGCACTGTCTGTGGCTGCTTTTTTTTGCCACGATATCAGAGTAGAGGAGTTACAACAGAGATTGTCTGGCCCTTTACAGAAAAACTTTGCCAATCACTGGAATAGATCAGAGTCCTTAACATGGTCCATCAGTCCCAGCATGATCTGACCCGCATCCTCTACTTCTCCACTCTCTCTTTGTACCATTGATCCCCTTGCTCTTGGTAGTTCAGTCATTCTGTCCAACTCCAAAAGCAAACAAGACCACAGCAATGCAGCTACACGGTCATGCACGGGCACGGTCCACGGAGCGTCCCGCCTCCATGTGCTTCTGGGGAACAGGCTTTTCGGACCAAGGGCACTCTCAGCTCTAGTCTTCACTGGCTTCCTTGTCCTCTCTACTGCTCCTCTTCTCCCTGTGAACTTGGGTCTGCTACCTCCATCTCTCTCAGTGCTTCCTCTTTAAACCCTCCTTTAAGGAAAGAAGCCCAAATCAACTGCAGCACCTCATTTCAACTCAAGCTGGTATGATGAAGGCAGGCACATTTTCGTTCTGAGCCTTACTTCTAAATGAGAAAGTCTTTTCCCTTTTTCACAACCTTCCAGAGATCAACGAGCATGTGAGAGGACTCAGCAGAGTGGAGGAAAAAAGGTAGAAAAATCCCTTCCTTGCATCCCTAAGACTCCATCATAGAGCAAAGCAGTGGCCTCCTCCACCAAGGTGCAGATCAGCCTCAATTTCAGATTCAGGGTCAGCCAGTTTTTACTGAGTATCTTCTAGGAGCCAGGAATGCTGGTAGGAACATTCGATTGTTATTTTGTGTTGTCCTCCTGAATCTGTAAACTAGTCTGGGACTGGTGGCAGGTAATAGGAGCCACTTCTAGAGAGCTCAAGCAGGAAGACCAACAGTTCTGTAAATGTTTATCACTTTCGCAGAAAATGGGATTAGATGCTTACAAACTTGTTGGGTGTGCTTGAGGAGAAGGCTCCAGGATGTGCCTCGGGAGTAGCTTGCAGAACTGATCAGCCAGGGGAGCTACCTCTGTGCAGAAGCAGGATGCAGCTGACCCTACTGTTGCTTCCAGAATCAGACCCTCTTGGCTGCCATGTGGGGATCTGAAAACTACATACAGAGCCACTGGCTCCACAGCCACGCCCTGACTGTACGGACCCACGTACAGTCCCACGGGCGGATCCTTGGCAGGCCTCGTTTCTTCCTATCTAACTGGGTTCTAGATTCCAGTTTTGTACACACGCATCAGATAGCAGATATTAAATCACCCCTAGAGCCCCAGCTGCAAGAGAGTCTGGGAATGGTCATTTTCAGTTCTTTCCATCTCTGCAGGATAGGAAAGTATACAAGGAAGTTGTTGGGGTGGATGTTGAGTGAGGCAGATTAAAGTCTCTATCTACAGTAAGAAAAAAAAAAAAAGGTGGAGGTTGTTTCCAAGGGTCCAAGAGTGATGTGTTCTGTCTCAAAGCCAAGCCCAGGTGTGCCAACTCTAAGTGCCTTTAATTTTCTAATGCAGGAAAAGAAAGGTCATTTGTTACACTCAAAGGCAGTAACCAAATGAGGTCTTAGGCTTCTTACTGGCCAAAATGATACATTTCAGAGCTCAGCTAGTTGCTAAGAAACTGATACACAGGCAGCTGACAAAGGTCAGCCCTTGAACACAGGTGGGCAGGATCTGGAATCTCTACCAGTTTTTCCAGCAATTAACCATTCAGTAAATGATTTGCACAGGAAAACTGTTCATCCCCCAGTGTGCTCAATGGCAACAATATTTTTTTCTCCAGGAGCATGACTCAGAATTCAAGATCATCATAAAACTACAAGCCATAGTTGCCAAAGAGCTGAAAGTCTAAGTCCATCCACCAAACTGGAAGACAAGGATGAGTGTGAGATCCTGAGAAGAAACCCATTTCTTTAACAGGGAACATGAAAAAAAGTGAATGTATTAGTTGCTCAGGTGTGTCCGACTCTTTGCGGCTCCATGGACTCTAGCCCACTAGGCTCCCGGGTCTCCTGCATTACAGGTGGATTCTTCACCATCTGAGCCAGACACAGAAAGACAAGCACTGTGTGATTCCACAGGTGTGAGGCATTTGGGTAGTCAAGTTCACAGAGATGTAAAGCAAAGTGGTGGTTGCCAGGGTTTGGGGATGGTGGCAGGATTGGGAAAATGATTATTTAACGAGTATAAAGCTTCAGTTTATACGATGAAGAGTTCTGAGGATATACTCAACCCTACGGAATGGTACACTTCAAAATAGTTAAGATGTCCAGCTTTATCTTATGTGTCTCATACAACAATTAAGAAAATATATGAAGTGCGAGTCACTTGGTGGGCATTCAGTGCCTTAAACCACAGGACTCCAATCTGTGGTTGTAGCTTCACCCCCAGCTTCTTGCAGTGAACTCTACTGGCCACTCCTGAGGCTCACCACACCCTTCCACATCTCTGGGCCTTTGCTCACACTATTCCTTGGACCTGGAGTGTCCACAGGGTTGCCAGACAGCCACCTACTTCCTCTCCTGACTTCTCCCAGAGTTTAGACTCACAGTCCATCTTGACTGGCCCACAAGACCCTTTGCTGTTGTGCCTGTGAACCAAGTGCCCTCTTGCACCCTGTTCTATGCTCACATAGGCCCTTCTTTCAGTTCCTAATACACTCAAGTTCCTTCTCGCCTCACAGTCTTAGTCCCACCCACTTCCCTGAGCTCAGGACACCCTGTGTCGCCTTTCCTGTGGCCAGCGTTTTCTCATCAGCATGTCTCAGCTTCACTCTACAGAGGCACCTTCTCTGACCAGTCCACACAGAGGCAACCCCCACCTTCCCCCCACACCACCCTGTAGCTTTTTTCCTTAACGGCTTTTGTCAGTACTTCCACGGGCATCACATGCTTCCTTGACCATTAGGAATTTGCCTATGAAAACGTAAGCTCCCTGACCTTAGACACACTGTCCCGTGCAGCACTAAGCGTCTACTGTCAACGGTGATGGAGAGGTCACCATCAGGTCTGGCTCCAATGGCACTCCTCTTGGGTGCCTGTCCCAGTGACCCTGCTGGAATGAACCCCTCCTTCACCTGGTTTGGTTTGCACTTTCCTCAGCAACTAACTCATCGCCTATCTTATTGTGTTTCTGGCAGCGTGAATGTGGCTACTTCTCACACCGGATGGAGAGCGGCAAGCTAGGGGTCATAAATTATAACAGTGATGTTCCCAGAATCCAGCAGAGTGGTTGGCAAATAGGTATTCAGTAAAAGGTTTGTTTCATGTGGTATTTTCCAAGCTTTCATCATTTTTTCACCTTCAAGATTTCTGTCATATTTACTTACATTTCCCTTTAAATTAGCTCACATTTTAAAAATTATTTAAAGAGGAAAAACAGTCATACCAAGGGTTTCCTGTGCTCATGTATTTTTCTCTATTATACACTAAGTTAATAATAATAAATTTTTTTAATGTACATCTCAATAATGTTGACTATCATTCTTGGGAAAACACTGGTTTAAAGGATGAGCACTTTGATTCTGTGCCACTCTGCAGTCCCTCCAGGGTTTCTGGAAAATCCTGGATTTGGGTCGAGTGAGCCCAGGAAAGCAGGCATCGGAGGCTGCCGTGTCCATCTTGTCTGTCCACCTTTCTTTCCTCTGCTCAGACACCTGGCCACAGGCTGCTTCCTGCCCCCGTGTACATGCTCAAGTCTTTCTGGAGGAGGAAATGCCAAACATAATTTTAAAATCTCTTNTGAGCTCAGGACACCCTGTGTCGCCTTTCCTGTGGCCAGCGTTTTCTCATCAGCATGTCTCAGCTTCACTCTACAGAGGCACCTTCTCTGACCAGTCCACACAGAGGCAACCCCCACCTTCCCCCCACACCACCCTGTAGCTTTTTTCCTTAACGGCTTTTGTCAGTACTTCCACGGGCATCACATGCTTCCTTGACCATTAGGAATTTGCCTATGAAAACGTAAGCTCCCTGACCTTAGACACACTGTCCCGTGCAGCACTAAGCGTCTACTGTCAACGGTGATGGAGAGGTCACCATCAGGTCTGGCTCCAATGGCACTCCTCTTGGGTGCCTGTCCCAGTGACCCTGCTGGAATGAACCCCTCCTTCACCTGGTTTGGTTTGCACTTTCCTCAGCAACTAACTCATCGCCTATCTTATTGTGTTTCTGGCAGCGTGAATGTGGCTACTTCTCACACCGGATGGAGAGCGGCAAGCTAGGGGTCATAAATTATAACAGTGATGTTCCCAGAATCCAGCAGAGTGGTTGGCAAATAGGTATTCAGTAAAAGGTTTGTTTCATGTGGTATTTTCCAAGCTTTCATCATTTTTTCACCTTCAAGATTTCTGTCATATTTACTTACATTTCCCTTTAAATTAGCTCACATTTTAAAAATTATTTAAAGAGGAAAAACAGTCATACCAAGGGTTTCCTGTGCTCATGTATTTTTCTCTATTATACACTAAGTTAATAATAATAAATTTTTTTAATGTACATCTCAATAATGTTGACTATCATTCTTGGGAAAACACTGGTTTAAAGGATGAGCACTTTGATTCTGTGCCACTCTGCAGTCCCTCCAGGGTTTCTGGAAAATCCTGGATTTGGGTCGAGTGAGCCCAGGAAAGCAGGCATCGGAGGCTGCCGTGTCCATCTTGTCTGTCCACCTTTCTTTCCTCTGCTCAGACACCTGGCCACAGGCTGCTTCCTGCCCCCGTGTACATGCTCAAGTCTTTCTGGAGGAGGAAATGCCAAACATAATTTTAAAATCTCTTGCATTTGACAGTCTCCTTTGGAGGATTTCTTCCTCTTTTTTTTTTTTTTTTTAACATTTAAACAGTAAGGACTGAATCTAATTAATACTTTAGGTACTACTTTACTTAAAATAGAACCTGAAGAGCCAAAGCACTATCGCACCTACTTTCCCATTTTCTCTTCATAACTTCTCAGGAAGGAAGTGGGAAATGGGCAATATTTTATGGACAGAGAGAGGGATCCAGGCTGAGGTCATCGGGCTGTCCCTTCCCAAAGTCTCTGGGCTGGTCAGCCGTGCACACCTTTGACTCTGCATAAGACTAATGTTCCCGGCACATTAGATGTCATCGGCCTGGATCCAACAGTAAATAATACTAAATTATTCATCAAAATACTAAGTAGTAATAATGATAATAGCTAATGCTTGGTGAGTGTTTATTTTCACAAGGCATTGTTCTAATAACTTATTCAAAGCTAAAAAAGACCCTGTGAATTAGGTACTCTTGTTTCTTAAAATTTTTTATTTTATACAGGGGTATAGCCAATCAACCATGTTGTACCAGTTTTGGGTGAACCGCAGAAAGACTCAGCCATACATGTGTCCATGCTCCCCTAAATCCACCACCCCCAACCCAGGCTACCACATAACATTGAGCAGAGTTCCTTATGCTGTACATTAGGTCCTTGTTGATTATCCAGTTTAAATACAGCAATGTGTATATGTTGATTCCAAATTCCCTAGCTGTCCCTTCCCCTAGGTCCTCTTACTGTCCCCACTTTAGAGATGTGGAAATGAAGGCTAATAGAGATGAGGTCACCCACTCAAAGTTACAATAGCACGTGCTTCCCCACACCACTCAATGTCCTGTAATAATAATATCAACCATTGTTACCATTGTGACTGTTGTTATCATGGCAAGAGTTCACATTTATGGAGTGTTTACCTTGAGCCAAATGCTGTGTTAAACATTTTACATGACTGAAATCATTTAATCATCACGAGAATCCTGTAAGTAGGTGCTTCCATGACCTACTCATGAGGAAATACCTCAGCATGGCTCACTGGCGCACCCAAAGCTGTGCTGAGCGGCGGCAGAGGCAAGGTCAGAGCCAGGCGTGCTCTGGATGAATGAGGGCCAGAGAGGAGCAGAGAGGGAAGATTCTGCAGGACTGGAAATGAAGCTCCCCGGGGTTAAAACTTCCCCCAGTCCCCCTGGAGCAAGAGCTGGCTCTACTACCGGGAAGGTTATTTATCTGAAGTCTACCTAAGAAGTCTTTTGTGCATGAACAGACGAAGCCTGGCTCCTGTGGGGAGCTGGGGAGACTGCCTAATAGTTCACAGAGCCCTTGGGCTGTCATGGAAAGAGGCTGCTCAACTGGGTTGGCCAAAAACTTCATTCGGGTTTTTCCACACTATGTGACTGAAAACCGGAATGAACATTTTGGCCAAGTCAGTAAAATATGGAGGCTTCCCTAGCAGCTCAGATGGTAAAGAATCCACCTGCAATACAGGAGACCCAGGTTCAATCATAGGGTCAGGAAGATCCCCTGGAGAAAGGGATGGCTATCCACTCCAGCTTTCTTGCCTGGAGAATTCCATGGGCAGAGGAGCCTGGCGGGCTACAGTCCATGGGGCCACAGAGAGTCAGACACGACTGAGTGATGACCACTGACGCTGACCGACAGAATAGAATATGGTCCACTGGGGAGTGGCTGAGGCTGGCGCCCGTGGCAAGGAAGAGGCCACCTCCTCCCCCAGGCTTTGTTCCTCCCCAGAGACCACACCCACCAGTGTCTACACTGCAGGCAGGTGGGTGTGGAGGAGACATGGTGAGCCCAGTGACTGGCGGCACCAGTTACCCACAGGACAGAAGTGAGGTCCCAGTCAGGGTCACACAGGTGGGGCAAGTGGCCCCCTGGAGTCAGTGGGAGAAAGAAGCGACGTACAAATTTCTGGGCACCCCTCAGATGAGCCAAAACCTGCAGGAGCAAGGACTCTCAGCTTTGAAAACCCATGGCTGCACATTTGCCTAAAGAAAAGGTGGCTGAAACGTGGTGAGAACCATCCATTGCATGAAGGGCTGTCAGTGTGGAGGAGAGGAGATGAAAACCTCTAAAATTTCCTCTTAAAAAAAAAAAAATCTTCTATACTGTCCTGCCAGGCTTCCCAGATGGCTCACCTGCAAATGCAGGAAATGCAGGCTTGGATCCCTGGGTTGGGAAGATCTCCTGAAGAAGGGACTGGCAACCTGCTCCAGGATTCTTCCTTGAAAAATTCAGTGGACAGAGGAGCCTGGTAGTTCATGGGGTCACAAAGAGTCGGATACGACTGAGCCAGAGAAATAGGTACATGTTTCAGCAAACAGTAAAATGGCAAAAACCTCTGGATGTCGAATGCACTGATGTTTGGGGCTCTGAGGTCAGGCAAGCTGATGTCCACTGGGCCCTCTGTCACTTCTAGTCATGCGTCTGACTCTGTGCGACGGCATGGACTGCAGCCCGCCA
The DNA here is from genome assembly GCA_006410735.1 of Raphicerus campestris. Classification (NCBI taxonomy): domain Eukaryota; kingdom Metazoa; phylum Chordata; class Mammalia; order Artiodactyla; family Bovidae; genus Raphicerus; species Raphicerus campestris. The sequence continues at coordinate 9,651 of SJYW01015772.1, forward strand.
GGCTTCTAGAATACTGGAATGGATTGCCATGCCGTCCTCCAGGGGATCTTCCTGACCCAGGGACTGAACCTGTGTCTCTCAGTCTACCCGCGCTGGCAGGGGGGCTCTTTACCACTACTGCCGCTTGGCCACAGTGGAGTAAACTGGCCCTGCTGTCTTAGAGTTGTTGGGGGGCTATAAAGAGGCAGAGCACCAGAGAGCTGAGCTTAGCCTAGCACACAGCACACCCTCAGTGGGCACAAGCCTCGGGGCTGTAACTGCTGCTGTCGTGATTGATGAGGAGGTCTGCAGCACTGCCCTCCTCTCCTCAGGTCTAGAAACAGAGCCCTGGGTAGCGTCAGCAGCTGACAACCGCAGCTCCGTTCACATGAGAAGCTGAGCCCCAGATCTGGAAATTCTCAATCCAGGAGGCCCCTGGAGATCCGACCCACCCAGCACAACCCCTGGTCCTGATTCCTGGTGCCATATGCCATGAGCGGTGTGCCTCCTGGTCAATAACTTGTGGGCTTTTGGGTCCAGGAAAGATGTAATACCTTCTGTCAGAGGATAAACGATGAAATTCACAGGGAGCCTGCAAAGCCTCCCGGACTCTCCCAGGCTGAGCATGGCTCTGCCTCCCCCGCTGCTAATACCATCTCTTGCCCGGACTGCTGACAGCCAGTCTGGGCCTGATGCCCTCCGTGCCCATGGTAGGGACAGCCTGGAAAACCCTCGCTAATTGTTTCACTGGTGTTGCCCATGATTTGCCAGGAAGAAACACAGGCATCAATTAAATTCCCCAGAGCAAGTCAGAGCAGCAGCTGAAAAGGTGCCCCCTGAAAGAGAAAGACCACACTTAATTTCAATTTGCCTTTGCTTATATTGTGTATGGAGTTTAGACTGTGTCTTATTTAATAATTTCCTTTTTCATTTTGCCTTTGCTTATATAGTATACAGAGTTTAGACTGTGTCTTATTTGATAATTTCCTTTTCTGGAAAAAACATAGATGGAGGATTTGAAATAACAAATGATTACTTGATTGACTGATTCATCCACCCATCATTCATCCATGCATCCATCCTGCCAATATTATTGTACATCTATTATATATCAGACATTGTGTTAGGATCTGAGGATACAGGAATGAGCAGAATACATACATGGTCCCTGGCATGACTGAGCTTAAGATTAAAGTGGAAAATTCAACTGAAGCCTAAGATTGATCTGCCCCTCCACAAAAATCTCAAGTCACTAGTTCAGCATTCTGATAGTTCTCTCTGAGAAGGAAAGGTATGGTGTGTCTGCGAGCATGTAACAAGGGGCTGGGTAGGGGGGCACTGGATGGTTAGGGATCTCACGATTAGGATCTTGTGATCTCATGATCGCACGCCCAGCCTCCTGCCTTCAGCAGCTCTGTCCTGACACTGCACTGAGTGGACGCACGTAAATAAAGCAGAATGAAGACATGTGGGCGGCAAGTTCAGGGCATGGGAGTCTGTTAGCACACACTTCTGTACAGGGAGAATTTCCCAGGGCATGCTGGCCTGAGATGACTCCTGAAGGTGCCCCTCCCAGCATGTGCTTTAATAGCTTCCTGGAGAGGTTTTCACCATGTACCCAAGCATTGGAACCAGACTTAAAAATGTTCCTTGACACTTCTACTCTGAGCCACTGACCTGCAGGGGAGGGAACCCTTCCTGTCTGCCAGGCCTGTAGCCATCAAAGTGATTCTGGTAGGATGGTGCTGCTTTCAAATATGGCAGAGTCAGGACCAGACGTTATCACTGAGGACCACAGACAAGTGAAGAGAGGGGAGGCTGCCCCCTGCAGGGGAGCAAGGTTGCTATATGGCAGGAGTTCTCCAGCAGGTGGGCAGGACCTGTTGGGACCATTTCTCCCAATTTGACCCCCCAATCACATCTCTCTGCCCCATTCCTGACACTTTTCTTTTTGGTAGAAGGTATCACCAATTTGGGCTCCCCTGCCTGCCAATGCAGAGGTGCAAAAGATGTGAGTTTGATCCCTGGGTTGGGTAGAGCCCCTGGAAGAAGGGGCTCTCCAGTACTCCAGTACTCTTGCCTGGAGAATTCTATGGGCAGAGGAGCCTGGCGGGCTATAGCCCACATGGTGGCAAAGAGTCGCACACAACTGTACACCCTGGCATGCACATACATGCATCATCAATTTACAAGTTATTCTTCTGGACCAGATAAGAAGGAGAGAAAGGGGATGAGGAGAAAAAGACACATGCATGGGGTTCTTCTTCGTACATCTCTTCCTGGGTCCCTCACACAAGGAGGCAGAAAGAATAGTAGTTCCTGCCTTTTTTTTTCATATTTTGGTTGGCAAAATTTCTTGCAGATAGCAAAACCTTAAGTATTCCTATGTCAATCAGTCAACAAGCATGACGTGGGTATGGACCTGCCCAGGGACACTCTGTGGGGTGGCATGGTGAGTCATCCACAAACTTGGAGAGAAACAGCACTGGAGTCATATCCCAGCTCCTTCACACATATCTAGTTGTGTGACTTGGACCAGTTCTCACCCTCTCACCATATCTGTAAGATGGGGAAGCCTGTCTCCTAGGCCTAGGGATGCTGTGAGAATTCAGGAGGTCCTGCATGGTTAAACCAGTCCAACATGTATGAAGGCTTCATTCAGCAGCATAGACCACCAGCTGGGTATCACTCCCTAGAGTGCAACAGGCATAAACTTACATGGAAGTCTAGTCCTCACCAGGAGCGCACACACTAGGAACTGCTATAATAAGAGCTGATCCTTGTCTTCAGAAGCTGGCACTCCAACTGAGCCTTCTACATGAATAATAGCACCAAGCTTACCAGGCCAGGTGGGAGAACTGCCAGCTTCCAGAGATGACAACATTTACTGTCCATGGATAAAGAGAACCTCAGACAAGAGAAAAAGCAGCATCAGCAAAGATTCAAGGCATAGATGGGCAGGGGTGTGAAACAGAGCTACTGTGCTGGAGTAGAGAGTATTTAATCATCACTAGCACATGGCACCCCACTCCAGGACTCTTGCCTGGAAAATCCCATGGACGGGGGAGCCTGGTGGGCTGCAGTCCATAGGGTCGCTAAGAGTTGGACACGACTGAGCAACTTCACTTTCTCTTTTCACTTTCATGCATTGGAGAAGGCAATGGCAACCCACTCCAGTGTTCTTGCCTGGAGAATCCCAGGGTCGGGGGAGCCTGGTGGGCTGCTNGGGCTGTAGCCCACATGGTGGCAAAGAGTCGCACACAACTGTACACCCTGGCATGCACATACATGCATCATCAATTTACAAGTTATTCTTCTGGACCAGATAAGAAGGAGAGAAAGGGGATGAGGAGAAAAAGACACATGCATGGGGTTCTTCTTCATACATCTCTTCCTGGGTCCCTCACACAAGGAGGCAGAAAGAATAGTAGTTCCTGCCTTTTTTTTTCATATTTTGGTTGGCAAAATTTCTTGCAGATAGCAAAACCTTAAGTATTCCTATGTCAATCAGTCAACAAGCATGACGTGGGTATGGACCTGCCCAGGGACACTCTGTGGGGTGGCATGGTGAGTCATCCACAAACTTGGAGAGAAACAGCACTGGAGTCATATCCCAGCTCCTTCACACATATCTAGTTGTGTGACTTGGACCAGTTCTCACCCTCTCACCATATCTGTAAGATGGGGAAGCCTATCTCCTAGGCCTAGGGATGCTGTGAGAATTCAGGAGGTCCTGCATGGTTAAACCAGTCCAACATGTATGAAGGCTTCATTCAGCAGCATAGACCACCAGCTGGGTATCACTCCCTAGAGTGCAACAGGCATAAACTTACATGGAAGTCTAGTCCTCACCAGGAGCGCACACACTAGGAACTGCTATAATAAGAGCTGATCCTTGTCTTCAGAAGCTGGCACTCCAACTGAGCCTTCTACATGAATAATAGCACCAAGCTTACCAGGCCAGGTGGGAGAACTGCCAGCTTCCAGAGATGACAACATTTACTGTCCATGGATAAAGAGAACCTCAGACAAGAGAAAAAGCAGCATCAGCAAAGATTCAAGGCATAGATGGGCAGGGGTGTGAAACAGAGCTACTGTGCTGGAGTAGAGAGTATTTAATCATCACTAGCACATGGCACCCCACTCCAGGACTCTTGCCTGGAAAATCCCATGGATGGGGGAGCCTGGTGGGCTGCAGTCCATAGGGTCGCTAAGAGTTGGACACGACTGAGCAACTTCACTTTCTCTTTTCACTTTCATGCATTGGAGAAGGCAATGGCAACCCACTCCAGTGTTCTTGCCTGGAGAATCCCAGGGTCGGGGGAGCCTGGTGGGCTGCCGTCTATGGGGTCGCACAGTCGGACATGACTGAAGTGACTTAGCAGCAGCAGCAGCACATTGCAAAAGACTTCCCAGTCTATTAAGTGCTTCTGACCAGCATCTCTGCTAATTCTTGTAATTATAAAAGGAGGCAAGAAGTGTGATTGCCTTTTTAGGGATGATAAAATTGAGGCTTTGAAGAGCTGTGTCCCTTCCCCTAGACAGCATAATTGGAGAGTTCGGGAGCCAGGATTTGGGTCCAGGGCCTGTGGCTCAAAAGCAGCCATGTGGGTAAAGTGTCAGAGAGAAAATGACAAGATAATCTGGGGCCAGGCCCTGAATGTCAGCAAAGCCCCAGTGGGACAGCTGGGATTATGTTGAATATGCAATGAGAGGGAAGAAAGGTTTTTCAACAGAAGAATGACATGAGAGAGATGTTTCTAGAGGATGCACTGGGCCAGGATGGGCTGAATGGTATGTGTAGTAGGGAGACAGGCAAGGAGGAATTTGTCCTTCATTTATTATTCTGGGCTTCCCAGGTGGCGCTAGTGGTAAAGAACCTGCCTGCCAATCCAGGAGACATAGGAGACTCAGGTTCGATCCCTGGGTGGGGAAGATGCCCTGGAGGAGGGCACAGCAACCCACTCTAGCATTTTTGCCAGGAGAATCCCATGGACAGAGGAGCCTGGGGGGCTACAGACCATGGGGTCACAGAGAGTCGGCCACAACTGCACCCGATGTTTACTGAGCATGGTGCTGAGCTCCGAGGCCTGCTTGATTCCCTCTCTTTCTGACTCCACTATTCCAGGCAGCAGGGGATCTGAAGTACTGACCAGTCCAGAACAGTATTCTTAATCGAGGGATGGGCTCAGTTTGCCTCCCAGAAGCACACGGGGACTTCAGCTCTGTTATCCACTAAAGTGACCCATTTGCCAATGTGGGCAAGGCCTTCCGGCAGATGGTGCAGCGCTCATCACCTTCGAAAGCTTCTAGGAGGAATAATTAACTTATTGGAACCTCCCACTTGAGGGGAGAGAGGACAGCAGAGCAGACTGCCCCCTCAAGCCTGCTCCCCTTTCCTGAGGGTTGGGACTCAGCTTAAATGGCATGCTTTTCAAAGATCTACACTCAGTTCCCATTTTCTCTGCACAGAGTGAAACTACAGGAGAGAGCTAGTTCATTCATGCAGTCACTCATTCAGCTAATCATTACTGAGCCTATTGTGGGGAGAAACAGAGGTTCTCTGAGAAACAAAGAAAGAGAGGTGTGCAACGGTGTCTGCGTTCAGGAGATGTCAGGCTGGTGGGAGAGAAGGGCTGATCCCACACTGCAATAACAGGAAAACAGGAGGCTGCAAGAGCACCCAGGGTGAGGGGGAGGCTTCCTGCTAGCACTGACGTTCAAGTTCAGTCTTGAGAGAAGAGCAAAGTCAGCCCCCGAAACCAGGCCAGCATAGTTAGGAGGGCAGAGAGCCTGTGCAGAGAACTGGAGGCAAGACAGCCTGTTTGAGGAACTAAAAGAACAGTAAATAATGCCTAGTTATTCTTAGGCTCCCCAGGTTGGTCAGCAGGGAGGAATCCACCTGCCAACACAGGAGATGCAGGCTTGATTCCTGTGTCAGCAAGATCTCCTGGAGGAGGAAATGGCAACCCACTCCAGTGTTCTGGCCTGGGAAATGCCACTGACAAAGGAACCTGGCCAGCTATAGTCCATGGGATCACAGAGTTGGACATGACTGAGCGCCTGAGCACGCACACAGGAAATCATTCTTGAGCTCTTACTGTGAGTCACGTGCTATGCCAAATACATTACACAATTATGTCATAAATCTTTAAGTGCCAAACAACAGAAAAAGAATAATAAGTTTGTGAAGATCAATTTTGCCCCCATTTTGCAGATGAGACATTAAGATTCAAAGACGGTAGCTAACTTGCCCGAGGTGACCAGTTAAAATATGGTGAAGTCGGTTATGATTGCCAGGGCAGGAAGGGTGAGGGGAAGGACAGTTAGGGAGCTTGGGATGGACATACACACATTGCTATATTTGAAATGGATAACCAATAGAGCACAGGGTGCTGCTCAATGTTATGCAGCAGCCCAGGCAGGAGGGTCGTTTGGAAGAGAATGGAGACACATCTATGTATGGCTGAGTCCCTCTGCTGTCCACCTGAAACTGTCACAACAGTGTTAATTGGCTATATCCCATTATAAAATAAAAATTTTCTAATGTGGTGAAGTTGGTATTCAGATGCAGGTTATCTCCCTCTGGGTCCAGAAATGGAAGAACCACACTGTGCCTTCAGGGCCTCGCTGGTCACACCCCCACCAGGAAGCCTTTCATGACTTCATCAGCCTTCAGGGATTATCTGCTCCTATCCTGGTTAGCTTTAGCATCATTCCTTCCAAAGAACACCCAGGACTGATCTCCTTTAGGATGGACTGGTTGGGGGAATCTCAAGAGTCTTCTCCAATGGGCAGGAGGAGAAGGGGATGACAGAGGATGAGATGGCTGGATGGCATCACTGACTCGATGGACGTGAGTCTGAGTGAACTCCGGGAGTTGGTGATGAACAGGGAGGCCTGGCATGCTGTGATTCATGGGGTCGCAAAGAGTTGGACACGACTGAGTGACTGAACTGAACTGACTGATGCTGGTTAGCTCTGGATTCCTTCTCATCTCCACCATGAGAGAGCCCTTCCCCAAAGGCAGGGCTGCAGCCTCCACTCCTGCTTTGGCTTGTTTGTTCACTCTATGGTTTTAATTCTCCCACAGCACCTGAAGATGCATTTGTTGACTAACCATTCTTTTGTCTCAGGGTCATACTGATGAAATGATTTTTTAAAATGGAAAAACCTGGTGGGCCTACCCATGCCTCTAACCCCTGGCTGAAAGGAAGTCTGAGTGTGTTTCAGCTTTCATGGTGTTTTCATAAACACACAGGGATATCGGGTTATGATGAAGAATAAGGAAAGAGAGCTTCAGCACAAATCATGACATTCTGTTCTGAGCTCCTGGGGCCCTGGAGAAAGTCAGAGAAATCCCATCACAGCACTCACAGACCCTGTGGTGTGGTTTCTTTGAGAAGCATCCTTTGTATTTGTGTCTGATTTTTGTTTAAAGAATATTCTTTCCAAGATGGCAAACATTAAAAAAGCAAATCTGTTTGTATTTGTCTGGCAGCTAAAAAAACACATCAGACTAAAAGCAAATTTCAAACAAATGGAATAAATCTGGCCTAGCAAATAAAGGCTCTGGAATCCCATAGTTACAATTAGTTTCCCCTACACAATTAGGGATGCTTAGCCTAGGGAGGACTCCATGGATGGGAAATTAGTAAATTGGAAAAAGGAGAGTCTAATATAAGCAATCCTCTGGCACCAAGATACTGGATTCCATTACTTATAGTTGGGAAATCAACAGCCATCGGGCCAAGACCTTATTCAAAGGCCCCTTCTGAACCACAGCCTTCCACTCAAAACAAGTGTTCATTGCAAAGACCTCCCAAGCCACAGCATCCACCCAGAAAGAATCAATATTCCCCAGGACAGAACAAATTAACTTTATGAGCAGTTTAGTTTATATTGGAATAACAAAGACATAGCTTTCCTAGCCCCATGACTACCTATAATGACTGGCTCCAAGGCTCAGATCCTCAGTGGATCCAGCGTGGTGCTTAGTAAAGGGAGCGGGCTTTGAAATCACTGTCACTTAGTCAATCAACACACATTTATTGAGCATCTACTAGGTTCTTGTCCCATTATGGTAACTGGGGCTACAGTGGTGAAGATTTCAGTGTCCTCCTGCTCTCTTGGAGCTTCCAGTTTGGTAAAGGTACCTGGAGGTTAAACACCTATACAGGTAGCTCTTTAATGAAAACCGAGCTTAGTGCTGTGGAAGTGAGTCTATTATACACAGAGGTGTATATGGGAGCGAAGCCGCAGTCACAGAAGCCTTCTTGGAGGAAGGGACACTCAAGATGGGGTTTGAAGAATGAGCAGGACTCAACCAGGGGGAGTCAGGGAAGAAGATCCTTTGGTGCTATGGCATAGGAAGGAGTCCACACACTGGAGGGACAGGGAGAAGTCTGGTGTGTCTGAAGTGCAGGGGCTGTGGGGTGAACGTGGTGATGATGCTGGGCCTTGGAAGCCACATGGGAGGACTTTCATTTACCCTAAGAGAATGGAGGAAACCATTACAGTGCCTAAAGCAGGGGAGTAAGGGGATCAGAGGTGCAGTTTGGAAGAGAGATGCCAATTCCATGGAGGATGAACTAGACAAGGACAAGACTGCAGGAGGAGATATTTAGGAGGCTGCAGTCCAACTAGACCAATGAGATATGGGGTTGGGAAAGGGGGAGGCAGTATCCAGAATGGCGTCACGTTGTGCAGCTGGACGGTAGGCTCTGGCATCCCTTGAGCCTGGGACACCAGAGGTGACTAGATTGGGGAGGACTATCATAGACAAGGGTGAGGATCCCAGGTGACAGCTCAAGGACCACTCACTAGCTGTATGACCTTGCATGAGTCAGGCACCCCATGCTTTCTTTTTTGAAAAATACTAACAGCTCTTCTTTTAAAAAAAAGGATTAGAATAAACATTGATGTCCACTGGGAATATATCTGGTTAAAACTATAATTCAAAAAAATACATGCAGCCCTATGTTCATAGCAGCACTATTCACAATAACCAAGACATGGAAACAAACTAAGTGTCCATTCACAGATAAATGGATAAAGAAGATGTCACACACACACGCACGCATGCACACACACATGCATGGATACTACTCAGCCACAGAAAAGACTGAAATGATGTCATTTGCAGCAACCTAGATGGACCTAGAGAGTATCATACCAAGCAAAGTAAGTCAGAGAAAGACAAATATCATATGATATCAAATATCATGATACCGCTTACACATGGAACCTAAAATGTGACAAATGAAACATATTTACAAAACAGAAAGACACAGACACAGAGAACAGACTTGCAGTTGTCAAGGGGGAGGCAGAGGGAAGGACTGGGATCAACAGATGCAAACTGCTACATATAGAACAGATAAACAATAAGGTCTTGCTATATAGCACAGGGAGCTATATTCAGTGTCCTGTAAGAAACCATAATAGAAAAGAATATGAAAAATAATATACATATGTGTACAACTGAATCCCTTCTCTACACAGTAGACATTAACACAACATTGTTATCAACTATACTCCAACATAATACATTTTTAAAAATAATAAACTTTGGTGTCCAACACAATGGCAACTCTATAAAAGATTCTAACAAATGATAGCAGTTATGATCATGAGTATTTCTTCCAGAAGCAAACCATGAGATTTCCATCAACTGCCTGATCACAAATAACTTAGATGGCAATTCTGACTTCTAGAATGCAAGTATATCGTGTGGACATAATCCCAGGGGATTTCAGTCACATCAGAGACACTGTAGGTCTGTGTATTTATCACAGTTTCCTCCTCAGAGTACAGCAATAAAGCCCTTGTTCTAATAAACCAAAACATTACAGCAATTTTCTGACGTGCTGGAGTAAGCTACCTGGAGGAAGGATAAATGTTTCTCGTTCACACAATTTGCTGTGGTTCTGTCCACGATCACAGCACATGAGGTATATTCTGCTTAAACACTAGGCAGAAAAGTATCAGACATTTTTGTTGGCATTTAACCGTCAGTAAGGATGGACTGTAGCACCTAACTTTTACAGAGAATGTTGGATTCTAATATAAGACATTAGTGTGTGAGAGAAAGGGGCATTTAACAGGGAATGGTGAGAGATGCATCTAAAGTGCTCAGCACATTGCCTGGTCCCTCTTAACTGACAACCGCATGGTGGCATGACTGTACGGCTGCTAATCTGATATTTTTGCGTTTTGTCACAAACCTCGATATCCGAGTACTGTAATTCACAAGAACCCCTTTTCAGGGCATNTGGAGGAAACCATTACAGTGCCTAAAGCAGGGGAGTAAGGGGATCAGAGGTGCAGTTTGGAAGAGAGATGCCAATTCCATGGAGGATGAACTAGACAAGGACAAGACTGCAGGAGGAGATATTTAGGAGGCTGCAGTCCAACTAGACCAATGAGATATGGGGTTGGGAAAGGGGGAGGCAGTATCCAGAATGGCGTCACGTTGTGCAGCTGGACGGTAGGCTCTGGCATCCCTTGAGCCTGGGACACCAGAGGTGACTAGATTGGGGAGGACTATCATAGACAAGGGTGAGGATCCCAGGTGACAGCTCAAGGACCACTCACTAGCTGTATGACCTTGCGTGAGTCAGGCACCCCATGCTTTCTTTTTTGAAAAATACTAACAGCTCTTCTTTTAAAAAAAAGGATTAGAATAAACATTGATGTCCACTGGGAATATATCTGGTTAAAACTATAATTCAAAAAAATACATGCAGCCCTATGTTCATAGCAGCACTATTCACAATAACCAAGACATGGAAACAAACTAAGTGTCCATTCACAGATAAATGGATAAAGAAGATGTCACACACACACGCACGCATGCACACACACATGCATGGATACTACTCAGCCACAGAAAAGACTGAAATGATGTCATTTGCAGCAACCTAGATGGACCTAGAGAGTATCATACCAAGCAAAGTAAGTCAGAGAAAGACAAATATCATATGATATCAAATATCATGATACCGCTTACACATGGAACCTAAAATGTGACAAATGAAACATATTTACAAAACAGAAAGACACAGACACAGAGAACAGACTTGCAGTTGTCAAGGGGGAGGCAGAGGGAAGGACTGGGATCAACAGATGCAAACTGCTACATATAGAACAGATAAACAATAAGGTCTTGCTATATAGCACAAGGAGCTATATTCAGTGTCCTGTAAGAAACCATAATAGAAAAGAATATGAAAAATAATATACATATGTGTACAACTGAATCCCTTCTCTACACAGTAGACATTAACACAACATTGTTATCAACTATACTCCAACATAATACATTTTTAAAAATAATAAACTTTGGTGTCCAACACAATGGCAACTCTATAAAAGATTCTAACAAATGATAGCAGTTACGATCATGAGTATTTCTTCCAGAAGCAAACCATGAGATTTCCATCAACTGCCTGATCACAAATAACTTAGATGGCAATTCTGACTTCTAGAATGCAAGTATATCGTGTGGACATAATCCCAGGGGATTTCAGTCACATCAGAGACACTGTAGGTCTGTGTATTTATCACAGTTTCCTCCTCAGAGTACAGCAATAAAGCCCTTGTTCTAATAAACCAAAACATTACAGCAATTTTCTGACGTGCTGGAGTAAGCTACCTGGAGGAAGGATAAATGTTTCTCGTTCACACAATTTGCTGTGGTTCTGTCCACGATCACAGCACATGAGGTATATTCTGCTTAAACACTAGGCAGAAAAGTATCAGACATTTTTGTTGGCATTTAACCGTCAGTAAGGATGGACTGTAGCACCTAACTTTTACAGAGAATGTTGGATTCTAATATAAGACATTAGTGTGTGAGAGAAAGGGGCATTTAACAGGGAATGGTGAGAGATGCATCTAAAGTGCTCAGCACATTGCCTGGTCCCTCTTAACTGACAACCGCATGGTGGCATGACTGTACGGCTGCTAATCTGATATTTTTGCGTTTTGTCACAAACCTCGATATCCGAGTACTGTAATTCACAAGAACCCCTTTTCAGGGCATTTGGACACTATGATTTGATTTTTAATCTCCTATCTTTATTCTGCTCTGTCCCTTTCTCTATATAATAATTGGAGCAGACAATAATCTACCCCAATGTGGAAGACAAAGAGACTTGTTCAAAATGGAAGATGTGCTACACCTCCAGATCCACTGTGGGACAATGATGTGAAACAAAAAGGTCCTTCTTCACTGGGTATAAAAAGCCCTGCAGACACACAGGAAGCGGGAACCTGGTGGGGAGGGAGGTGAGGGACCCAAGGCAGACAAGCCAGCAGCAGGCCAGGTAGAGGCAGCTGGGCCACAGGCCTCAGCTGGCTGCAGGTGGGGCGGCTAGAGGGGTCGTCAGGTGTCACGTTGGGCCTGGGGACATTTCCCCATGGGCCCCAAACTGCTCATTAAAACAGAAAGCAGGGAAGAGCACTGCTGTGTACCTGGTCTAGGAATTTCAGCTAGAACTGCTGTCTGGTGAGCATCCCAGGAATACAGGAAAACTTGTAGATTCTTGCACTTCAGAAATTTGGAATTTTTGCTAATTCAGAAGGGCTTAAGATGATCTGAGTTTATTCTATGAAGAAAGCCTTGATGAAACAATTTACTGCTGCAGAACTAATAGAGACCAAGTCACAGAAAAACCAAGCCGTTCAAAGCACATCAGACAGGGACTTCCCTTGTGACCTAGTGGCTAAGACTCTATGTGCCCAGTGCAGGGGGCCTGGGTTCAATCCGTGGTTAGGGAGCTGGACTCTACGTGCTGCAACTAAAGACCCCGCATGCCACAACTAAGACCTGAGACAGCAAAATAGATAAAATGAATGTTTTTTTGTGTGTGTGTGTTTTTTTTTTTTTAAACACACATCAAGCATAATTGGACAGATTTAAGCACTTTTCTTCTGTAAAGCAAGTTGTCTCAAGCATCTCTATCAGTCACTGTTTTGCTCTAGGATATATATATATAATTGCTAAATGTGGTGAAATTGATCTTTTAAAATAAATGTTCTATAATCAAGAGTTTTCATGGATGCACACTACAGGCATACCTCAGAGAAAGTGTAGGTTCAGTTCCAGACCTCTGCAATCAAGTGAATATTGCAATAAAGCAAGTCACACAAAGTTTTTGGTTTCCCAGTGCACATAAAAGTTATATTTAACCTATACTGCTGTCTGTGTGCATACATGCTAAGTTACTTCAGTCGTGTCCAACTCTTTCTGACCCCATAGACTGTAGCCTGCCAGACTCCTCTGTACATGGGATTCTCCAGGCAAGAATCCTGGAGTGGGTTGCCATGCCCTCTTCCAGGGGATCTCCCTGACCCAGGGATCGAACCCATGTCTCCTGTGGTTCTTGCATTGCAGGCAGATTCTTTACAGCTGTGCCACTAGGGAAGGCCATACTACAGTCTAGTAAGTACATAATAGCATTATGTCTAAAACAACAACGTACATACCTTAATTAAAAATACTTGATTACTGAAAACCGATAACCCTCATCTGAGTTGTTCAGTTCAGTTCAGTTCAGTCGCTCAGTTGTGTCTGACTCTTTGTGACCCCATGAATTGCAGCATGCCAGGCCTCCCTGTCCATCAGCAACTCCCGGAGTTCACTCAGACTCACGTTCATCGAGTCAGTGATGCCATCCAGCCATCTTATCCTCTGTCGTCCCCTTCTCCTCCTGCCCCCAATCCCTCACCAGCATCAAAGTCTTTTCCAGTGAGTCAACTCTTTGCATGAGGTGGCCAAAGTACTAGAGTTTCAGCTTCAGCATCATTCCTTCCAAAGAAATCCCAGGGCTGATCTCCTTCAGAGTGGACTGGTTGGATCTCCTTGCAGTCCAAGGGACTCTCAAGAGTCTTTTCCAACACCACAATTCAAAAGCATCAATTCTCCGGCGCTCAGCCTTCTTCACAGTCTAACTCTCACATCCATACACGACTACTGGAAAAACCATAGCCTTGACTAGACGGACCTTAGTCGGCAAAGTAATGTCTCTGCTTTTGAATATGCTATCTAGGTTGGTCATAACTTTCCTTCCAAGGAGCAAGCATCTTTTAATTTCATGGCTGCAATCACCATCTGCAGTGATTTTTGAGCCCCCCAAAATAAAGTCTGACATTGTTTCCACTGTTTCTCCATCTATTTCCCATGAACCTTTTGCTGGTGAAGGGTTTGAAACATTTCAAGAATTAACCAAAATGTGACAAGGAGGTATGGAGTGAGCAAATTCTGTTGGAAATGGTGCCAACAGCTCAATTCAGGGTTACATAAACCTCCAATTTGTAAAAGATGCAGTATATTTGAAGTGCAATAAAATGGGGTAGACCAGGATCTGCACTTATGCCAGGCACTTTGGTGTACAAAATTAAGAGTAACATTTAGGACCACGTTTTCTGCAATTAGCATTATTACTATTATTAGCCATAATATCACCTGCCATTTATGAAACATGCTCCTTGCACTTGGCACTCTTTTTGTGTTAAAGATGTTTTAAATATTACTTAACTTAACTGTATTATCCTATTTTTAATCCTATTTTGCAAATGAGAAAATAGAAATTAGGGGTTAAGTTAAATAGCCATGGTTACTACCTAAGTAGTAACCATGAGATGGGATTTAAAACTGAATTGGATTAACTCTGGAGCTGTATTCTCAGGAGATGGAAGTACAGTGGGGGAGGATGAGACAAAAGCTAAATTAGACTGTCAGGCAATAAAGGACAAGTGTCAAATGAGATGCAGGTAATAAATGTTAACAAAGGCTAATAACTCCCGGTGAGTGCCACAGGCTGGTTTGGTAATAACAGGTTTGTTCTGTTCAAGTTTTCATCTTGAAAAAGTATGATGGCTGCTCAGGGCTTAAAAGAAAAGGAACGCTTAAATGATGGAATGCTTCTGGCTGGTGCTTCCACAGGTCTGTCATATTGAATGCCAGATGTCACCAGCCTTCCATGCAGAGTGGTGATTCCTAAGAACGTAGGTGATTTCCCACTGCCACAAATCAATGGTTAAGAAGAACCACATCCTTGGATGTATTTACCGCTATTTAAATTCAAATGACATAACTGATAGCAAAGAAGGGGGAAAAGAAAAAAGAAAAAAACCCAGGATCTCCTAGACATATAAAGTTATAAAGTATTTTTATCATCTCTGTTTTAAAAAAAAATGGAAGCATCTAGAGTCTTCAGATTCTTTTACAGCTTGGCCTGTTTTGCAAACACCAACCATCCTATTAAGGGTAACAACAATACAAGGATGATTTAGTCCCAACCTGGAGATTGGAAATAAACTACTAGGCAGGTTGCATTAAATCAATCCTGAAATGAATCTTCTAGCTATCAAATCTGGGCTTTTCAGGACAGTTTTATTTGCTAATAAGCCTAATAAATTGAAAGCTGTCCAGTGTTGTCATGAGACATGTACCTTGAAAAGTATAAATGATGTGAAAATGCGAGTTTGCAGCAGACTCGGCAAAAGCCAGGGCTGGGAGCAAGACTGGGCGCTGTGTTGCAGTGACGCTCTGGTCAGTCTGCCCGTGTCTCCATACAGAACCACCCTGGGCCCCCCGAGGACTGCTATCACCCCAAGTGACAGCAGCAAGTGAAACACAAGCCTCTCGCACGAGAGCAAACTAGCCCACAGGGCTGGACAGTTAAAAGCGAGCGGATTTTAACTTTTGGAAAGCTTTGAAAGATGATATTCTTGTTTTAGCCTGCATTTTGTCTGCTTGTTTGCTTCTCATTATTTTGACTGGACACCTTCTGAATCACCAGAAATTTGTCTACAATCTAATTTTCTTCCACTTTTTTGGGACACCCACAAAGTTAGAGATGGATGCTTTTCTCATTCCTCATCTCTACCCAGTTTTCTAATGAATTCTAATCAACCGGTGACTGAAACTGAAGATATTAGGCACACTCATCTCTCTGCAGGAAGAACAGCAGGCAAAGTGAGAGCTGGGTTCAACCCCTGGCTCCTACGCTAGGTGATTTCATCTTTCTGAGACTTGATGTCCTCAACTGTCTCTCAGGGGTGACAAGTCCTGCTACACACGGTTGTTTCTAACGTTAAGTGGGATATTCTCTTTTTCTTTTCTTTATTTTTAAAACCCTTTTTATTTTATATTGGCGTATAGCCGATTAACAATGTTGTGATAGTTTCAGGTGGACAAGGGGACTCAGCCATACCTATATATGGATCCATTCTGCCAAACGGGATATTCTTCGTAAAGTGTTCACGTGACTGCTATAGCAGATACTGTTTCTACCTTGTATCTACGTACTGATACCCAAAAGGGGACACAGTTCTCCTTATTGCAACTTTGAAGTCTTTTTTCTGAGGGAGAAATGGAAATCCACTCTCTGACTTGCCTCTTTCAAGTAAATGAGTAAAGAGGTTCAGTTTTTCACATGAATATTCTTTCCTGTCCCAACACAGGGATCATAAAATGGCATAGAATTTGGAGTTGGCTAAATTGAAGGTCAAGTTCCAGGTCTACTCAAGTGGGTTACAGAGCTCCTCTGAAACATAACTTTCCTCATCTGTACAATGGAAGGAATAAAAACATTTATCTTGTGATTTTGTCAGAGCCTAATAGGATTATTTATTTAGAAAGAGTCTGCAAATTGTTAAGTTTTTGACCTGTTTGCAATATCTTCTTTCAGCATCTAGCACCGGCCTAGTATATACAGCAAGCAGTTATTTGAGAGGTGGTTAATTTTCCCTCCAATTCAGAATAGCTGTATCATTTTTCAGAGTAAGTAGTTGATGTGTGGAGTGGGGAGAGGGGAAAGGGCTAGTTCAAGGGAGACCACATGACCCAGGCTGGCCAATCTGAATAAGTGCATCCTCCAGCAGCAGTTATTGGTTCAGGGATGGGTACCTGACCAAGACAGACCCAATCAGAGTAAGTTTTAGAACTGTAATAGAAACTCTGGGGAGAAAAATATTCTTTATTTTTTTCTGCCAAACTCTATGCTAAAGCAATAAATGTGGAACTACTGGGATCTACCTGTAGGAAAAAGTTACAATGACATTATTGAACTACTAGATTCAGCCTTGCCTAAAGCCAAGAAATTTCCTTTTCTTTCTTTCAAAAGTCATTTTAAATATGGGTTCGATTGCTTATAAATGAGAATCTTGACTATACTTCAACAGTCTATATTTGTTTTATTTGTTTGTTGTTTTAAAACCTTGGTCTGTACACTAGATGTGAAATAGGGGTGAACATTTGTAGAGCATATTGTATCTATGTGTATTTCTTTTGTGGAAGTACGGGTACACAGACTCATTGGTCTGCAGCAATCTAAATTTCTACTTATGCACATACCTTGCTTTCCTGGAAAGTAGACTTCTGCCTTAATCTTTACTATAATTGTCCTCTGAATATATTAATTTCCTAAATCTAAAGCTTTTTTGATCATTCCACATTCTCCTTGACCTTCTGTGGGTGTCTTGAATTCTTGATCACCAATTGAGGCCATAAGATGTTATCAGACTGGTTGGTCTTGCTGGGGCTCTCAAAGGCCTCTGGAGTTTTGTAGGGTCACCAGAGTCTACGATCAGAA
>SJYW01015772.1:33244-43244 GCA_006410735.1 Raphicerus campestris
TGCCAGACTCCTCTGTACATGGGATTCTCCAGGCAAGAATCCTGGAGTGGGTTGCCATGCCCTCTTCCAGGGGATCTCCCTGACCCAGGGATCGAACCCATGTCTCCTGTGGTTCTTGCATTGCAGGCAGATTCTTTACAGCTGTGCCACTAGGGAAGGCCATACTACAGTCTAGTAAGTACATAATAGCATTATGTCTAAAACAACAATGTACATACCTTAATTAAAAATACTTGATTACTGAAAACCGATAACCCTCATCTGAGTTGTTCAGTTCAGTTCAGTTCAGTCGCTCAGTTGTGTCTGACTCTTTGTGACCCCATGAATTGCAGCATGCCAGGCCTCCCTGTCCATCAGCAACTCCCGGAGTTCACTCAGACTCACGTTCATCGAGTCAGTGATGCCATCCAGCCATCTTATCCTCTGTCGTCCCCTTCTCCTCCTGCCCCCAATCCCTCACCAGCATCAAAGTCTTTTCCAGTGAGTCAACTCTTTGCATGAGGTGGCCAAAGTACTAGAGTTTCAGCTTCAGCATCATTCCTTCCAAAGAAATCCCAGGGCTGATCTCCTTCAGAGTGGACTGGTTGGATCTCCTTGCAGTCCAAGGGACTCTCAAGAGTCTTTTCCAACACCACAATTCAAAAGCATCAATTCTCCGGCGCTCAGCCTTCTTCACAGTCTAACTCTCACATCCATACACGACTACTGGAAAAACCATAGCCTTGACTAGACGGACCTTAGTCGGCAAAGTAATGTCTCTGCTTTTGAATATGCTATCTAGGTTGGTCATAACTTTCCTTCCAAGGAGCAAGCGTCTTTTAATTTCATGGCTGCAATCACCATCTGCAGTGATTTTTGAGCCCCCCAAAATAAAGTCTGACATTGTTTCCACTGTTTCTCCATCTATTTCCCATGAACCTTTTGCTGGTGAAGGGTTTGAAACATTTCAAGAATTAACCAAAATGTGACAAGGAGGTATGGAGTGAGCAAATTCTGTTGGAAATGGTGCCAACAGCTCAATTCAGGGTTACATAAACCTCCAATTTGTAAAAGATGCAGTATATTTGAAGTGCAATAAAATGGGGTAGACCAGGATCTGCACTTATGCCAGGCACTTTGGTGTACAAAATTAAGAGTAACATTTAGGACCACGTTTTCTGCAATTAGCATTATTACTATTATTAGCCATAATATCACCTGCCATTTATGAAACATGCTCCTTGCACTTGGCACTCTTTTTGTGTTAAAGATGTTTTAAATATTACTTAACTTAACTGTATTATCCTATTTTTAATCCTATTTTGCAAATGAGAAAATAGAAATTAGGGGTTAAGTTAAATAGCCATGGTTACTACCTAAGTAGTAACCATGAGATGGGATTTAAAACTGAATTGGATTAACTCTGGAGCTGTATTCTCAGGAGATGGAAGTACAGTGGGGGAGGATGAGACAAAAGCTAAATTAGACTGTCAGGCAATAAAGGACAAGTGTCAAATGAGATGCAGGTAATAAATGTTAACAAAGGCTAATAACTCCCGGTGAGTGCCACAGGCTGGTTTGGTAATAACAGGTTTGTTCTGTTCAAGTTTTCATCTTGAAAAAGTATGATGGCTGCTCAGGGCTTAAAAGAAAAGGAACGCTTAAATGATGGAATGCTTCTGGCTGGTGCTTCCACAGGTCTGTCATATTGAATGCCAGATGTCACCAGCCTTCCATGCAGAGTGGTGATTCCTAAGAACGTAGGTGATTTCCCACTGCCACAAATCAATGGTTAAGAAGAACCACATCCTTGGATGTATTTACCGCTATTTAAATTCAAATGACATAACTGATAGCAAAGAAGGGGGAAAAGAAAAAAGAAAAAAACCCAGGATCTCCTAGACATATAAAGTTATAAAGTATTTTTATCATCTCTGTTTAAAAAAAAAATGGAAGCATCTAGAGTCTTCAGATTCTTTTACAGCTTGGCCTGTTTTGCAAACACCAACCATCCTATTAAGGGTAACAACAATACAAGGATGATTTAGTCCCAACCTGGAGATTGGAAATAAACTACTAGGCAGGTTGCATTAAATCAATCCTGAAATGAATCTTCTAGCTATCAAATCTGGGCTTTTCAGGACAGTTTTATTTGCTAATAAGCCTAATAAATTGAAAGCTGTCCAGTGTTGTCATGAGACATGTACCTTGAAAAGTATAAATGATGTGAAAATGCGAGTTTGCAGCAGACTCGGCAAAAGCCAGGGCTGGGAGCAAGACTGGGCGCTGTGTTGCAGTGACGCTCTGGTCAGTCTGCCCGTGTCTCCATACAGAACCACCCTGGGCCCCCCGAGGACTGCTATCACCCCAAGTGACAGCAGCAAGTGAAACACAAGCCTCTCGCACGAGAGCAAACTAGCCCACAGGGCTGGACAGTTAAAAGCGAGCGGATTTTAACTTTTGGAAAGCTTTGAAAGATGATATTCTTGTTTTAGCCTGCATTTTGTCTGCTTGTTTGCTTCTCATTATTTTGACTGGACACCTTCTGAATCACCAGGAATTTGTCTACAATCTAATTTTCTTCCACTTTTTTGGGACACCCACAAAGTTAGAGATGGATGCTTTTCTCATTCCTCATCTCTACCCAGTTTTCTAATGAATTCTAATCAACCGGTGACTGAAACTGAAGATATTAGGCACACTCATCTCTCTGCAGGAAGAACAGCAGGCAAAGTGAGAGCTGGGTTCAACCCCTGGCTCCTACGCTAGGTGATTTCATCTTTCTGAGACTTGATGTCCTCAACTGTCTCTCAGGGGTGACAAGTCCTGCTACACACGGTTGTTTCTAACGTTAAGTGGGATATTCTCTTTTTCTTTTCTTTATTTTTAAAACCCTTTTTATTTTATATTGGCGTATAGCCGATTAACAATGTTGTGATAGTTTCAGGTGGACAAGGGGACTCAGCCATACCTATATATGGATCCATTCTGCCAAACGGGATATTCTTCGTAAAGTGTTCACGTGACTGCTATAGCAGATACTGTTTCTACCTTGTATCTACGTACTGATACCCAAAAGGGGACACAGTTCTCCTTATTGCAACTTTGAAGTCTTTTTTCTGAGGGAGAAATGGAAATCCACTCTCTGACTTGCCTCTTTCAAGTAAATGAGTAAAGAGGTTCAGTTTTTCACATGAATATTCTTTCCTGTCCCAACACAGGGATCATAAAATGGCATAGAATTTGGAGTTGGCTAAATTGAAGGTCAAGTTCCAGGTCTACTCAAGTGGGTTACAGAGCTCCTCTGAAACATAACTTTCCTCATCTGTACAATGGAAGGAATAAAAACATTTATCTTGTGATTTTGTCAGAGCCTAATAGGATTATTTATTTAGAAAGAGTCTGCAAATTGTTAAGTTTTTGACCTGTTTGCAATATCTTCTTTCAGCATCTAGCACCGGCCTAGTATATACAGCAAGCAGTTATTTGAGAGGTGGTTAATTTTCCCTCCAATTCAGAATAGCTGTATCATTTTTCAGAGTAAGTAGTTGATGTGTGGAGTGGGGAGAGGGGAAAGGGCTAGTTCAAGGGAGACCACATGACCCAGGCTGGCCAATCTGAATAAGTGCATCCCCCAGCAGCAGTTATTGGTTCAGGGATGGGTACCTGACCAAGACAGACCCAATCAGAGTAAGTTTTAGAACTGTAATAGAAACTCTGGGGAGAAAAATATTCTTTATTTTTTTCTGCCAAACTCTATGCTAAAGCAATAAATGTGGAACTACTGGGATCTACCTGTAGGAAAAAGTTACAATGACATTATTGAACTACTAGATTCAGCCTTGCCTAAAGCCAAGAAATTTCCTTTTCTTTCTTTCAAAAGTCATTTTAAATATGGGTTCGATTGCTTATAAATGAGAATCTTGACTATACTTCAACAGTCTATATTTGTTTTATTTGTTTGTTGTTTTAAAACCTTGGTCTGTACACTAGATGTGAAATAGGGGTGAACATTTGTAGAGCATATTGTATCTATGTGTATTTCTTTTGTGGAAGTACGGGTACACAGACTCATTGGTCTGCAGCAATCTAAATTTCTACTTATGCACATACCTTGCTTTCCTGGAAAGTAGACTTCTGCCTTAATCTTTACTATAATTGTCCTCTGAATATATTAATTTCCTAAATCTAAAGCTTTTTTGATCATTCCACATTCTCCTTGACCTTCTGTGGGTGTCTTGAATTCTTGATCACCAATTGAGGCCATAAGATGTTATCAGACTGGTTGGTCTTGCTGGGGCTCTCAAAGGCCTCTGGAGTTTTGTAGGGTCACCAGAGTCTACGATCAGAAGGCTAGAGAGATGGCATCTTGCTAGTCAATTCTTGACTCTCAGTGGTGGCTGGCTGGTGGTCAGTGTTAAGATGTGTTGGAAGTCCTAACCCACACCAAGTCTGCAATGGGCTTAAGAAGGGGAAAAGAAGCCACTGATGGCCCTGACAGGCATCAGGAACTCAGATTTACTTACTTAGAGCTTTAATTTTTACCAGTTTACCAGAGGAGTTTGGGGCCCAAAAAAACTGTCATTAAGTGAAATTATAAGAGACTGGTAATTTACATCTTTCCACTGATTCTAATACTCATGTCTCTAAACCAGGATCTTCAGAAGGAACTTAGACATTTACTCTAGGAAAATGAAGGGATTCTTAAAGGAGGACAGACTCTAGTGAATATGCCATGAAGAGAGGTTTGGGGTAACATCCAAAGAACAGTTCCATCTTGTGTTCCTTGTGCAAAATCTTTCTGAGCTTGGAAAGAAGAAGAAAGTATTCAGCAACTAAATCAGCTGTTCAAAACTGACATGTCCATCCATGGCACATAGAGGAAGAAGATAAAAACCAACTGGGTTAATTCAAATATTCAACTGCCATGAGCTGAACATATACAGACTTTGTGTTTAAAATACATACATAAACTGAGTTCAGGGAAGGCAATGGCACCCCACTCCAGCACTCTTGCCTGGAAAATCCCATGGACAGAGGAGCTTGGTAGGCTGCAGTCCATACAGACCATGGGGTTGCAGAGTTAGACACGACTGAGTGACTTCTTTCACTTTTCACTTTCATGCATTGGAGAAGGNGAGAGGGGAAAGGGCTAGTTCAAGGGAGACCACATGACCCAGGCTGGCCAATCTGAATAAGTGCATCCCCCAGCAGCAGTTATTGGTTCAGGGATGGGTACCTGACCAAGACAGACCCAATCAGAGTAAGTTTTAGAACTGTAATAGAAACTCTGGGGAGAAAAATATTCTTTATTTTTTTCTGCCAAACTCTATGCTAAAGCGATAAATGTGGAACTACTGGGATCTACCTGTAGGAAAAAGTTACAATGACATTATTGAACTACTAGATTCAGCCTTGCCTAAAGCCAAGAAATTTCCTTTTCTTTCTTTCAAAAGTCATTTTAAATATGGGTTCGATTGCTTATAAATGAGAATCTTGACTATACTTCAACAGTCTATATTTGTTTTATTTGTTTGTTGTTTTAAAACCTTGGTCTGTACACTAGATGTGAAATAGGGGTGAACATTTGTAGAGCATATTGTATCTATGTGTATTTCTTTTGTGGAAGTACGGGTACACAGACTCATTGGTCTGCAGCAATCTAGATTTCTACTTATGCACATACCTTGCTTTCCTGGAAAGTAGACTTCTGCCTTAATCTTTACTATAATTGTCCTCTGAATATATTAATTTCCTAAATCTAAAGCTTTTTTGATCATTCCACATTCTCCTTGACCTTCTGTGGGTGTCTTGAATTCTTGATCACCAATTGAGGCCATAAGATGTTATCAGACTGGTTGGTCTTGCTGGGGCTCTCAAAGGCCTCTGGAGTTTTGTAGGGTCACCAGAGTCTACGATCAGAAAAGGCTAGAGAGATGGCATCTTGCTAGTCAATTCTTGACTCTCAGTGGTGGCTGGCTGGTGGTCAGTGTTAAGATGTGTTGGAAGTCCTAACCCACACCAAGTCTGCAATGGGCTTAAGAAGGGGAAAAGAAGCCACTGATGGCCCTGACAGGCATCAGGAACTCAGATTTACTTACTTAGAGCTTTAATTTTTACCAGTTTACCAGAGGAGTTTGGGGCCCAAAAAAACTGTCATTAAGTGAAATTATAAGAGACTGGTAATTTACATCTTTCCACTGATTCTAATACTCATGTCTCTAAACCAGGATCTTCAGAAGGAACTTAGACATTTACTCTAGGAAAATGAAGGGATTCTTAAAGGAGGACAGACTCTAGTGAATATGCCTGAAGAGAGGTTTGGGGTAACATCCAAAGAACAGTTCCATCTTGTGTTCCTTGTGCAAAATCTTTCTGAGCTTGGAAAGAAGAAGAAAGTATTCAGCAACTAAATCAGCTGTTCAAAACTGACATGTCCATCCATGGCACATAGAGGAAGAAGATAAAAACCAACTGGGTTAATTCAAATATTCAACTGCCATGAGCTGAACATATACAGACTTTGTGTTTAAAATACATACATAAACTGAGTTCAGGGAAGGCAATGGCACCCCACTCCAGCACTCTTGCCTGGAAAATCCCATGGACAGAGGAGCTTGGTAGGCTGCAGTCCATATAGACCATGGGGTTGCAGAGTTGGACACAACTGAGTGACTTCTTTCACTTTTCACTTTCATGCACTGGAGAAGGAAATGGCAACCCACTCCAGTGTTCTCGCCTGGAGAATCCCAGGGATGGCGGAGCCTGGTGGGCTGCTATCTCTGGGGTTGCACAGGGTTGGACATGACTAAAGCAACTTAGCAGCAGCAGCAAACTGAGTTGACGTGTGTTTGTAGAATGCTAGGCTAGGGATAGCAACTGTGAGTGGCAGCCTAAGTTCTGGGACCATCTAGCTGGGTGACCATGGATTAACCTCTCTTGAGTCTCAGTTTCATTACCTGAAAAGTCATAATAATGCCAATTTATCCCGAAGTGCTGCTGTGTAGGTTAAACAAGGAATGTGGAAGTGCTTTGTAAAGCTATGAAACATTATGCAAATGCAAGGCATTATATGGGCACACATTCTTTATATGGACACATGTACGCAAAGCTGATGAATAACATATGAGCTCTGTGAGTTTCAGATCCACCCTGATCAATAATCTCACCTCCACGCTCACACAGAACATTAGTGACAAACATCTTGGATTAGTGCTTTGACAACGACTACAATGGCACTGAAGAACAGTGTTGAAAAAAGGAAAACAAACAGGAAATTGTTAACAGTGGCTTTAAGCCATCAACTCTATCCGAACAAAACTCCTTGGCGAATCCCTAAGCAGTAATTCAATAAACAAAGCCATTCACTCAGTTTTACCCCCAAAGTCCTTGGTGGCCCGGCAGTGCACATTCTGAAGGTTCACTTTGTTATGCACAGTCCCCATCCTTGGACTAATCTTTTTATAATGAACCTAATCCAGTTAGAACTCCCTAGAATGGCCACATGTCAACATAATTGGATAACAGTCTGAGATTTTGTAATTATTCCTACTCTTCAAGCAGAGCTGGTTTGAGTCTGCCCATCCCCTCCTCCGAGCACTGATAACCGTTCCCAGCAATAAAGCTCACGCTGAGGGGGGAGACCGTCAGATGAGCTCTGTCCTGGAGGGCCAGGGTTTTTGCAGAAGGAAATGGGGAGAGAGCAGTGGAGAGTCAGCTGCTCTGGGTAGACAATCTGTCTCTCTTAATAGGCTGCTCCTTGCAATAAAGAAACGCAGACTTCAAAAGGCGTAGGTGTCTCTGCACCACAGGGAAGAACAATTAACCCAGTTGAGAAAATGGTTTCGAACAATCTTGCAGCTGCTTGGGCACTGTGTCCCTCCTCATTTTCCCATTTACCTGATTTACCTTTCCCTTGCCGAAGCATACCACACTCACCTCTGTTCTCCCCAGTGCCCTGAGATACAAAGACACAGAGCCTCTTTGGGGGCACCAGTCCCAGAACACTCTGAAAGAGGAAGTACGGGTGATTATGGAATGATGACGCCATAGTAATGCCCAATCACTCTAAAAGCATAACTTTCCAGTTTTGTTCCTTGAATGTCTGTGGGTCAAAATTATGAGCAATTCTGGGCTTCCCCAAGCCATTTTGAACGGGGTCTTGATGATTCTTTAACATCAAATGGGACTCTTATGTGTATCCCTAACTTCCCCTGAGCTGAGAGTGTCGGCTTAACTGTAATAAGCCTATTTCAATACTTCAAAGGGTCTCTAACTAAAGTCATCTAAAGGATGCTGATGAAGTAGAGATGAGCATCAGACCCCTAACTGGGAAAGATCTGTGATGTTGGAGGGAAGAAGAGCTCCCCATAACACGCCCCCTCACCCCCATCCCCACCTGGTACTTCTCTCCAGCTCAGCAGATGGGCAACACTGGTGTTTAATTTGTGCAAAGTGAATGGGACCTCGGTAAAGCTGGCAACTCCTGAAAAGGGAATGAGACTGTGGTGAAGCTAGCCACACGATCCAGAGTCACACCATATTGGCTGGTATCAGGGAGTCATCTTAATAACTCACAGTCATGCAATCTCTTTCTCAGGAAGGAGACCAAAAGGAGATCAAAGGCTTCCTGAGTAGCAGCCACCATCAGCGCAGGAGAAAGGCTGAGAGACTCTGGCCTCCCTCTGAGGATCCTTGCCTCTCCTCTCCCAGCAGGGCTGGGCCCCCTCTGTGGAGCCAGGTCTGTATGCTTTCCTTTTCAAATGTTCTCGGTCTACTTCCAGTTACTTCAAATCTATCAACATTGAGATAGAAAAAAAATCCCCTGACTGCTTCAGAGCTTAACTCAGGTGCTTCCTCCCAACACGTGGATCAAAACACATGTTTGGTATGTGTTTTGGTAAAGAAGCAGCTGGTGACTTAAAAAACTCAAACCAAGTAAAGAAAAAAAGAGGGCATTGGTTCCGTGAGGCCTGGGCCAGGTCACCCTGTTTGTTCTAATCTCTACTGTGTGTGTTGCGTGCACAATATTATCCAAAAGAAAAGATAACATTCTCACTTCTTTTTCCCCCTTTGCCACACTAAACTGTAGGCTCCTTGAGGAGTAGCTGGGAAAATAATAGCTGCTGAGATGCCACTGGGCCCTTCCTAGGGGCCAGCCCCTCTGCTAAGCACTTGCTGTTTCTTTGAATCCTCACCAGGACCCTCATGACCTGGCTATAAACTGTCCCTCAGAAATGCAAGCTGCCTGCATGGATGAAAGCTGCGCCAGTCTGCTCACAGCCATGGCAGTGGGACGAGCAGCATCCTTTAGGGTTGGGCCTAAATCCCCATGCAGGTGTCAGAGCAAAGAAATCCTCCAGCTGAGTCAGGTTCTTAGGAAAGAAATAGTGTTTTCTGTGGGATCTGCCTCCCCATTCACTTTGCTCCATCTCACTTTTTTTTTTTTTAATTTTTAAAACGTGTTTATTTTGGGCTGGGCAGGGTCTTTGTTGCTGCTCGAGGCTTTCTCTGGTTGTGGCGAGCGGAGGCTACTCTCCAGCTGTGGGCCGTGGGCTTCTCATCACAGTGGTTTCTCTTGCTGCACAGCACCGGCCCTGGAGCATGCAGGCTCAAGAGCTGGTGGTGGTGCCTGGAAAGAATGCTAACGATCGTGTGTGTGTGTGTGTGTGTGTGTGAGTGTGTGTGTGTGTGTGTGTGTTAGTCGCTCTGTCGTGTCCAACCCTTTTGACACCATGGACTGTAGCCCATCAAGCTCCTCTGTGCATGGGGATTCTCCAGGCAAGAACACTGGAGTGGGTTGCCATTTTCTTCTCCAGGGGATCTTATTGACCCAGGGATCAAATGCATGTCTCCTGCATTGGCAGGCAGATTCTTTATCTGCTGAGCCACTAGGGAAGCCCCTCTAATCTCTGCACTAGTATTCGATTGGATTGAAGAGATTTTCCTCCCAAGCTAAGGCCTTGGGAGATTCTTTGCATATTCTGAACTTCTTGTTATAATGATAGTTGTACTATATGAA
>SJYW01015774.1:0-56867 GCA_006410735.1 Raphicerus campestris
TTAAAGAATAAACATGCAGAGACAAACAACACAATTACTGAAATTAAAAATACTCTAGAAGGAATCAATAGCAGAATATATTAAGCAGAATAACAAATCAGTGAGCTTGAAGATAAAATGGTGGAATAACTTGTAAAGAGCAGAATAAAGTAAAAATGAAAAGAACTGAGGATAGTCTCAGAGACCTCTGGGACAATATTAAATGCACCAACATTCAAATTAGAGAGGGAGGTCCCAGAAGAAGAAAAGAAAAAGAAAGTGTATGAGAAAATTTTTGAAGAGATTATAGTTGAAAATTTCCCCAACATGGAAAAGGAAATGATCAAGTCCAGAAGCACAAAGAGTACCATACAGGATAAAGCCAAGGAGAAACATGCCAAGACACATACTAATCAAACTGATGAAGACTAAACACAAAGAAGGAATATTAAAAGCAGCAATGGAGAAGCAGCAAGTAACATCCAAGGGAAACCCCATATGCTTAATAGCTGATCTTTCGGCAGAAACTCTGCAGGCCAGAAGGGAATGGCAGGATATATTTATAAAGTACTGAAAGGGAAAAGTCTACAACGAAGATTACTGTACCTGGCAAGAATCTCATTCAAAATTGATGGAGAAATATAAGGGAAAAGGAAATACACAATTTGCCAAATTCTCTCCTTCCCAGCTCTGTGATCATGAGAGTCTGTGTCAAGATGGTTTGAGTTCTGAAAACCATCACTTTGAGTTCTGGAAACTCTCCATCAAGCAGAGTCCTCTTGCCAATATAGAGTGTGATCTATCCTAGATTGATGGATAGTCAGCTTCATTAACAGTTTGAAAAAACTTCTAGAAGTAAGCTTTATGTTTATAATTGTTATAAGGCATAATTACATCCTTGAACAAATTCACTGCTGTGAAAAGAATAACATGCTGCGTAATTTGAGTAATTCATGTACGGGCCGCAGGACTTGCTGGGAGATGATATATTGATCAGATCACCAAGTTTGGGGTGAAAGAATGGAGTTGATTTCACAAGTATAGCATTTTATGAATATTCTGTTTAGAATAGAAGTGGTTGAATGGAGGATGGGTGGTTAGATTAATATCTATCTGATCTACTATCATCTTCTTCATTTATATCTAGTTCCTTCATAGCTCTATTTTCTTTGGATTTTATGAAATGTATCAATAGTCTTCAAACATTTTTTTGCCTTGCATGAGAAAAATTGAATTGACTTTCAATTATGGTCAATGTGACAAAGCAACCCAAGTAAAAACTCTGAATTCTCAAATTAAAACTCATCAGTTTAGATGATTATGCTGTAATGATAAATACTGATGGTTCCCACTATTTCATAAACTCTACAATGTAGAAGAATCTCAGGAAATGGCAGTGCCACATGAGCATAGAATACCTTCAAAATACAGAATTTATACTGGGCTGCTTAGACAATTTCTAAACATTTCAAATTTTCCAAAAAAAATTCCTCACCACCTCCTAGTTTACACTACCTCTGAAAGTTCCTGCTAGTTCACATATTTTAACTGAAAAACACAGTCCTTGAAATTAATTTTCTTATTTATTATAGTGGTGATTATGGGTTGCATGCTCAAACTTCACACTTCTAGGGAAAAAGTCATATTTAAAAGCCCAAGATTAATGGGTTAATGGATAAATGTACTTTTTTTTTTTTTTTACCTGTTCCAGTCTAACTCTGAAATGATTTGTATTTGGAATTTACCTTTGAGTTGTTATAGTAAGAGCTTCAGTGTGACTTTGAAACAAACAAAAGCCATCTAAACAAGTCGATTTTCTTACATTGGTTTTCACAGTGAACCATAGAATTTGTTTCCCTGCCAAGAATATTTTGTTTGGTTAGTCTTGCCAAAGGGAGAACCAAGTAAAACTCTTTTTTGAGTAGAGGAATACTTAAAGAATGGAGAGGCTTCTTTAACAGCTAACCTTAAATATAGCTTTCATCTATTGCCTACACAGCCAACTGTTTGATTACCATGCTTTTCTAGTCCAAAGAGGCCAGCTTTGCACCAATGGCTTGGCTAATAGAGAATGTAGGCTAAATGTTCCTGAATTATAGCTACTATCCAAACTAGATTCTAAAATCATCTGGTAAGTTTAAATTTGACACTAGCCTTCTTACTAACAATTTGTTCTTCACTTCTCCCTTGCTTAGCTACACTCCCTGTATTGCAGCTAAAACCAGAATGGTACTGTCATACTTCAGTTTAAAACATTTTGATAATCACTCACTGAATATGGATTAAAATTTTAGATCTTTCAGTCTTCTGTATCCTGGTCTGTATCTACTTCTCAGCCACTTGCTGCTGATATAATAATACCATATTATTGTGAATCATTTGCATACCCCTTATAGAGTATTTGCTTATATTTCTCCTATCTGAAATGCCGTCTCACCCGTCCTTAATAGAATTCTATTCCCCAGTAACTCCTCCTGCTTGCACCCCACTTTAGTTCACAGGCATGCACTCATTCCCAACCATAGAGCCTGGATATGAAAAGTGCTCCATGAGAATTCCCTGACAGTCCAGCCGTTAGGACTCAGTTCTTTGACTGCCAAAGGAGGGCATGGCTTTGATCCTTGGTTGAGGATCTGAGATCCTGCAAGCCCAGCACAAACAAACAAACAAAAAAATGCTCTAAATATTTATTGAATTGAATGAAATAGATTTATCTTAAAACATTCTAGAACAGTAAGTAAAACTCTGGACTTCAAGGAGTGATTTAGTCAGTTCAAAAAGAAATGCAAGTCAGATCATCAAACAGAAAATAAATAAGGAAACACAAGTCTTAAAAGATACCTTAGATCAGATGGATCTTATTGATATCTTCAGGACATTCCATCCAAATGTAGAAGAAAATACCTTCTTTTCAAGTGCATATGGAACATTCTCCAGGATAGACCACATCTTGCGTCACATGTCAAACCTTAGTAAATTTAAGAAGATTGAAATCGCATCAAGTATCTTCTCTTACCACAACACTATGAGACTAGATATCAGTTACAAGAAAAAAATGGTAAGAAACACACACACACAGAAATTAAACAACACATTTCTATATAATCAACAGGCTACTGAAAAAATCAAAAGAGAAATCAAAAAATTCTAGAAACAAATGACAATGAAAACATGACAACTCAAAACCTATGGGATGCAGCAAAAGCAGTTCTGAGGGAAGTTGACAGCAATGCAATCCTACCTTAAGAAATTAAAAAAAAAATCAAATAGACAATCTAAATTTACACCTAAAACAACCGGAAAAAGAAGAACAAAACCCCCAAAAGTAGCAGAAGGAAAGAAATCATAATGATCCAAGCAGAAATATAGAAAAAGAAATGAAAGAAACAATAGTAAACATTAATAAAACTAAAAGCTGTTTCTTTGAGAAGATAAACAAATTGACAAACCCTTAGCCAGGCTCATCAAGAAAAAAGAGAGAAGAATCAAATCAACAAAATTAGAAATGAAAAAGACAATGCAGAAATACAAAGGGCTATAGAGAATCTTATGAACAACTATATGGCAATAAAATGAATAACCTGGAAGAAATGGACAGATTCCTAGAAAAGTTCAATCCTCCAAGACTGAACCATGAAGAAATAGAAGTTATGAACAACCCAATTACAAGCACTGAAATTGAAGCTGTGATCAAAAATCTTCCAGAAAATAAAAGCCCAGGACCAGATGGCTTCACAGCAGAATTCTATCAAACATTTGAGAAGAGCTAATGACTATCCTTCTAAAACTCATTCAAAAAATTGCAGAGGAAGGAACGCTTCCAAACTTATTCTACAAGGCCACCATCACCCTGATACCAAAACCAGACAAAGACAACACAAAAAGAGAAAACTACAGGCCAATATCACTGATGAACATAGATGTAAAAATCCTGAACAAAATTTTAGCAAACAGAATTCAGCAACACATCAAAAATCTCATACACCATGATTAACTTGGGTTTATTCCAGGGATGCAAGGATTCTTCAGTATACACAAATCAATGAATGTGATACACCATATGAGCAAATTGAAATATAAAAATCATATGATAATCTCAATATATGCAGAAAAAGCCTTTGACAAAATTCAGCACCCATTTATGATTAAAACTCTTCAAAATATGGGCAGAGAAGGAACCTATCCCAGCATAGTAAAAGCCATACATGATAAGCATACAGCAAACACTATTCTCAATGGTGAAAAACTGAAAGCATTCCTCCTAAGATCAGGAACAAGCCAAGGGTGTCCACTTTCACCATTATTATTCTACATAGTTCTGGAAGTCCTAGCTACAGCAATCGCAGAAGGAAAAGAAATAAAAGGAATCCAGATCAGAAAAGAAGTAAAGCTGTCACTGTTTGCAGATAACATGATACTGTACATAGAAAACTCTTAAAATAGTATAGAAAATTACAAAGCTAATCAGTGAATTTAGCAAAGTTGAAGGATAAAAAATATCAATACACAGAAATCACTTGCATTTTATATACTAACAATGAAAAATCAGAAAGAAATTAAGTAATCAATCCCATTCACCATTGCAACAACAAAAAAATTAAATATCTATGAATAAACTTACCTAAGGAGACAAAGAACTGTACACAGAAATTTATAAGACACTGATGAAAGAAATCAAAGATGACATAAAGAGATAGATATTCCATGTTCCTAGGTAGGAAGAATCAATATTGTGAAAATGACAATACTACCAAATGCAATCTTCAGATTTAATGTGATCCCTATCAAATCACCAAAGACATTTTTCACAAAACTAGAACAGAAAATTTCACAATTCATATGGAAACACAAAAGACCTTGAATCACCAAAGCAGTCTTGAGAAAAATGAATGGAGCTAGAGGAATCAACCTTCCTGACTTCAGGTTATACTACAAAGCTACAGTTATCAAGACAGTATGGTACTGGCACAAAAACAGAAATATAGACCAATGGAACAAGATAGAAAACCCAGAAATCAACCCATGCACCTATGGGTACCTTATTTTTGACAAAGGAGGCAAGAATATACAACGGGGCAAAGACAGCCTCTTCAATAAATGATGCTGCCTGTAAAAGAATAAAATTAGAACACTTCCTAACACCATACACAAAGATAAACTCAAAATGGATTAAAGACCTAAATGTAAGACCAGAAACTATAAAACTCTTAGATGAAAACATAGGCAGAACACTGGATGACATAAATCAAAGCAAGATCCTCTATGACCCACCTCCTAGAGTAACAGAAATAAAAACAAAAGTAAACAAGTGGGACTTGATTAAATTTAAAAGCTTTTGTACAGCAAAGGAAACTATAAGCAAAGTGACAAAACAACCTGCAGAATGGTAGAAAATAATAGCAGATGAAACAACTGACAAAGGATTAGTTTCTTTCTTTTCTTTTTAATGACTGGCACAAATACAGAAATATAGATCAATGGAACAAAATAGAAAGCCCAGAGATAAATCCACATACCTATGGACACCTTGTCTTTGACAAAGGAGACAAGAATATACAGTGGAGAAAAGACAATCTCTTTAACGAGTGGTGCTGGGAAAACTGGTCAACCACTTGTAAAAGAATGAAACTAGAACACTTTCTAACACCACGCACAAAAATAAACTCAAAATGGATTAAAGATCTAAAGGTAAGACCAGAAATTATAAAATTCCTAGAGAGAACACAGGCAAAACACTCTCCAACATAAATTACAGCACGATCCTCTATGATCCACCTCCGAGAATACTGGAAATGAAAGCAAAAATAAACAAATGGGATCTAATTAAAATTAAAAGCTTCTGCACAACAAAGGAAACTATAAGCAAGGTGAAAAGACAGCCTTCGGAATGGGAGAAAAAAATAGCAAATGAAGCAACTGACAAACAACTAATCTCAAAAATATACAAGCAACTCCTGCAGCTCAATTCCAGAAAAATAAACGACCCAATCAAAAAATGGGCCAAAGAACTAAATAAGATTAGTTTCTAAAACATACTAGCAGCACATACAACTCAGTGCCAGAAAAACAAACAACCCAGCCAAAAAGTATGGAAAAGACATAAACAGACATTTCTCCAAAGACGACATACAGATGGCTAACAAACACATGAAAAGATGCTCAACATCGCTCATTATTAAAGAAATGAAAATCAAAACCACAATGAGATATCACCTCACACCGGTCAGAATGGCCCTCATCACAAGAGTTACAAATAATAAATGATGGAGAGGGTGTGGAGAAAAGGAATGCTTTTGTATTCTTGGTGGGAATGTAAATTGATACAGTCACTGTGGAAGATGGTATAGCAATTCCTTAAGAAACTAGGAATAAATCCACCATATGACCCAGCAATCCCACACCTAGGCATATCCCTTTAGGAAACTAGATGACACATGTATCCCATTGTTCACTGCAGCACAATTTACAATAGCTAGAACATGGAAGCAACCTAGATGTCCATCGACCGTGGTACATATACATAATGGAATATTACTCAGCCATAGAAAGGAATGCATTTGAGTCAGTTCTCATGAGGTGTATGAACCTAAAGCCTATTTTACAGAGTGAAGTGAGTCAGAAGGAGAAATATAAATATTGTATTCTAACACATATATATGAAATCTAGAAAAGAATTTATTTACAGGGCAGCAATGGAGAAACAGACATAGAGAACAGACTTATGGACATGGGGAGAGGGGAGGATTAGATGTATGGAAAGAGTAACACAGAAACCTTCATACCATACGTGAAACAGATAGCCAGTGGGAATTTGCCCTACAGTTCAGGAAACTCAAACAGGGCTCTGTATCAATCTAGAGGGGTGGGAGATGGGACGGAGGTTCAAAAGGGAGGATATATATGTATACTTACGGCTGATTCATGTTGAGGTTTGACAGAAAACAGAAAAATTCTGTAAAGCAACTATCCTTCAATAAAAAACACATTAAAAAAGAAATGCAAGAACAGCACTAATGAAGTTAGCCTCATGGATCTGACACTTATCCATATCCATTTTCTAACTCTATATGACTGGCTCTGTGTGTCTTTGAAAAAATGTTGTTGGTCAAGAATATTCTATTTTCTCTAATGGTCAAGTTTCTATTCTTATTTTAATCCTTGGTTTAAGAGTTATCCCTTTGGGAAATCTCACATTCTCTAGTTATCTTTTCACACTTTTTTCTTATCCTTGTAGCTCACTGCATTAATAAGTCTAGTACTTATAATAATAATATAATATGTTGTAATTGCTTATTCTTCTGTCTATACTTTAATTCAGTGCTTCTTGAGGGAAAGGTTTTTCTTCTTTCATTATCCCCATACCCACTTCTGCCCATTGATGAATGCAGTGCTAATAACTGGATATTAGATAGCCATTTAGTTTTGTGGTGGTGGTCTCAGTCATTGTCTCAGCACAGTGCTTTATGGGTGATAAGGAAGACTGAGATTTAGAGTTGATGCATTATCTCCAACTAGAGGGAAAAAGGAGAAGGCAATGGCAACCCGCTCCAGTACTCTTGACTGGAAAATCCCATGGACAGAGGAGCCTGGTAGGCTGCAGTCCATGGGGTCGCTGACAGTTGGACATGACTGAATGGCTTCACTTTCACTTTTCACTTTTATGCCCTGGAGAAGGAAATTACAACCCACTCCAGTGTTCTTGCTCAGAGAATCCCAGGGCCGGGGGAGCCTGGTGGGCTGCCGTCTATGGGGTTGCACAGAGTTGGACACGACTGAAGTGACTTAGCAGCAGCAGCAGCAGCAGAGGGAAAAAAGTCTCTTAGTATATGATGTCTGCAAAGACATGCAAGCATTGGATTCTTATACCAACTTCCACACATGTGTTGTAGGGTCCACAGATGTTTTTTTAAACCTCGACTTCACCACTTAAGTGACCTTGAGTAAATGATTTGATATCTCATTTATTTCTTATCTATAAGATGGGTTTTATTCATAAAGTTTAGTCTGCTGAAAGTAAAAAATCCAAATCCAACTCCATTGTCCAGAAAAGGAAAGTGATTGGTCATGTCAGTGAAATCCAAAGGTCGTTCTGGTTTGGGAGTCCTTTGGTGCAGAGATTCAAAAGATGTTGCTGAGACAGTGTTTCTTTTTTCACCTCTTGGCTTGGTTGTTCTCTGCTCAGCTTCATCTCACACTTTCTCTGGACCAGGCAAGGAGACCTCTGTCTGTCTCTACATGTATCCTCAAAGTAGGACTTATTGCTTAACAGCGGCCTAGGCAGTGATCTCACTGCACCTGTTACCTGTGGTCAGGCAAATAATGGTATTCCCCGTGGCTAGTCTATCCTAGAGTGTGTGCTCCTTCCCTTTGGTAGAAGAAAGTAGAACAGCATGACCGAACATACCCGGAGGACGCAGGATAGGAAGGGTGTCCCACAAGAGCTATAGGAAACGAGGGACCCTGCTAGACTGACACTGTTACATTTTTTATTCTGACAGCTGTGCAAAGCTCATCTCTCAAAGAAGTGTAGTAATTAAACTTATGCAAAGTGTTTAGCCCACAATTTATCACATAGCACACCAATAAAGATAGCTGTCATCACCATTAGTTAATTGAAGCAAGGACATTTTGTTACATACTTAATCCCATACCTGTTACTCATTTGCATTGAAAGGTTTCTAAAGGGAAAACTGATTGGAAGATTGACTTCTAGACTTACCTAGGTAATGCATTTCTTTCAAAATACCTTTGTGCCATTCAGATCTGAGGGCATTAATCAACTTTCTTTGAAAACATTAAAATAATAACAGTAATAACAAAAATGTTAAACTTCTTTTCTTTGCACCTAGAAGCTTCCAGGTATTATTTTTTACCCCTATAGCAGTAAAAGAATGAAGCCTCAGAATATTTTTTTTTTTGCATAAAACTAATCTTCATTTTGAAACCCTACCATTTTTGAAGCATTCTCTCCTTGTAGTATCGTCACATGAATGTAATTCAATATGGAAAGGTCTCCTTGTAGTATCTTCACATGAATGTAACTCCGTATGGAAAGGTCATGTGGCTCCAAGTCAAGACGGTACAGTAGTCAGTTGTGTCCAAGCATCATGAGAACATGCTTCACCACAGAGGCTTTTGCATTTGTCCCCTTGCTGGCTTTAATCAGTGCCCTAGAGATGAAGAATCTGAAAGACCTGCTGACTTCAAATAAAATGTAAATTCTAGGAAGAAGATGGAAATCTCAGAGCTGGCTTGGAAACCTCAGGCCCTCTGCCCAGCGAAGAAACAACGTACCAGTCAGAAAGAGTGTATTTTTAAAATGGATCCCTGCTTCCATCTGTGACTTTGAGCTTGATATTTAACTGTCTGGTTCTTAGTTTCCACATATCTAAAATGGGACAACTTAACTGCTAGGGTTAGAAAAATAGATAATGCTTTTAACTATGCACTCTGATCCTTCCTTGAAGGCCTTCAGAAAACTTTGGCTACCTCTTAAGTAACTCATGAATTAAACAAACCAAAATTGCAATAATGTAGCATTTTTGCTTGATAAAGTTGGACAGGGCAATTCAGAAATCCTATTTCATAGTTATTAATACCAAATTATGAGGAACTTCCTGCCAGGATGTTAAGACCTTTATCAATTTTAATCAGTGTTTAATCCTTTGAATTGTGTTACAAGTCACAGAGCAGCTATTTGAATTCTGTTCTTCTTTCAACTTTCTTTTCCCCATGTGCTACAATACCTGCCCCATCCTTATAAGAGAAACAGAGAAGATGAGAGTAATAGTTAGAAATTAGACTATATTATAGATGGATCAAAAGGAATGTGAGCCCCTTGGGAGACTATGAAGATACTGGATGCTTTCCTACTATGCATGAAATGGATCGACCTTATCTATATATTGAAAATGGAGCTTCAGAGGCCAGAAGACTTTGAGATATCTGGATTACACTATAAAGACTTATTTATTTTTTATAACTGAGGTATCTATATAAATGGTATTTCATTCCCACTCACTTTGATGCCTCCCTTAATGATTTCCAGGCAACTATTATTTGCATCACTAAAGGATGTGGTGCTGTTGCTACAATTTCCTGCAACCTGGGCTTCCTCTGTAGATTTGAGCCCTGTGATTCAGTGCTAGCAGGGGTTGTGTTACAGGCCCATCTGAGAGAATATGATTATTTCAAAGTCCTACACCATATAAGCATGCTTCAGTGATTGTGGCTGTTGTTCAGTCAGCCAGTTGTGTCCAACTCTTTGCGACCCAATGGATGGCAACATGCCAGGGTTCTCTGTCCCTCACCATCTCCTGAAGTTTGCCCAAGTTCATGTCCATTGCATCAGTGATGCCATCCAGCCATCTCCTCCTCTGATGCCCTCTTCTCTTTCTGCCCTCCACCTTTCCCAGCATCTGGGACTTTTCCAGTGAGCCAGCTGTTTGCATCAGATGACCAAAATACTGGAGTTTCAGCTTTAGCATCAGTCCTTCCAATGAGTATTCAGGGTTCTTTCCTTTAAGATTGACTGATTTGATCTCCTTGTTGTCCAAGGGACTCTTGGGAATCTTCTCCAGCACCACAGTTTGAAGGTATCAGTTTTTCAGCACTTTGCCTTCTTTATGGTCCTACTGTCACAACCATGTATGACCACTATGGGAAGACCATAGCTTTGACTGTAGGGACCATTGTTGGCAGAATAATGTCTCTGTTTTTCAGCACACTGAGTTTGTCATAGCTTTCCTGCCAGGAAGCAAATGTCTTCTGATTTCATGACTGCAGTCACTAACTGCAGTGATTTTAGAGCCCAAGAAGAGGAAATCTGTTACTACTTCCACCTTTCCCTGCTCTGTATGCCATGAAGTAATGGGGCTGGATGCCATGATCTTAGTTTTTTAATATTTAGTTTTAAGCTGGCTCTCACTCTCCTCCACCCTCATCAAGAGACTCTTTAGTTCCTCTTCTTGCCCCTTATTTTATCCTTAGAAAGAATCACAGCTGAAGGGAGGAGAATCAACCCAAGCAACCCTGTCTTTTGCCTCTTCTCAGACATGTTTCTTACATTGTCTTTTTTCCATTTCTAGTTTATGCTGTTCGGTTTGATATTCTGATAAATACAGACTCAAGAAGGAGCAGAACTGCAGGGCTGCTTCTCTGATGCATATTAAAGTCACTTCTGTGAAAAAAACCTAGAAAGTGCTGAGATACCAGAAAACAGGAATTCATAATACACAGCTTACTAAGTCAGCCAACACCATATCTTTATGGTAAGCTATTGATCACTTGGTTTTAGAGGAACCATGCTGAAATCTGTGACTCAGTTTGTGGCATTGACTAAAAGCAGTGCTCTGCAAGACATTGAATAGAGGTTGTTCCAATTGCAATTTCCCCCTGTATTTTAAACTGCAAAAACACGACCAGACCTAGTTTGCATTTTTGCCTTGGAATCGCTGTTTTTGATTCAAGTGACTCAACACAAGTCATTGAAGCTGAATGTGTCATGTCATGCAGTAAAAATTAAAATATACCTTATTGTTTTATGGGAACATGCAGTTCCAAAAACAAAAAAAACAAAAAAAACAAAACCCCAACAAACTGTGGTTAAAAAGATCAATTTATGATTTCAACAATGAGATGCTTATTTAGTGAATAGAACATGTTAGTTTGGGGATCAGTAAAAACTTAAGCAGGTGGTGCTTATCTTTATCATATTTTGATGGTCTCAGTGCACAAGAAATTAAAGAGGTTTTTATTAATATTGTCCTACTTTTAGTATAATAGCAGTACTATCACAGTGATGATATTTATAAAGCATAGGTGAATTGGAAACCTGGTCAAGGGGATTTGATGCCCTTGGTAACAAATCCTTACCAGCTTCACAACTTCAATTTCCGGCTTCAAACTAGAGATACTAAAGAGTCATTTCATTTTCTGACTTTAAACACATAGATTTAAATTTCACTTTTTCTCCCTCCTTGTTTTCCTGAAGGTGTTTTCCATAGGCCATGCAGTCTCGGGTGATGTTGTAGTAATCTATAAAAAGACATAGATGTGAATTAGGAGATTGAATAGAAACATGATGGATATTTATTTAGCTGGAATTTGGATAAAAAAATAAGAGGAAATCAAAGCTGGTTACAGAATTTTGAGCCAAGGTCTAGTATTTTTTCCAATAATGAAAGTATCTGTCAGGCAAAGGACTTAAAATGAGTTACAGGGGAAGATAATGAACTTGGCTTTGGATATGTTACAGTAACCTCTAAAATTAAAACACATGGTTAATAATAATGATAATAGTAGCTTATTTAGCCACTTTATTTGGCCACCTGATGAANATAGAAGTATCTGTCAGGCAAAGGACTTAAAATGAGTTACAGGGGAAGATAATGAACTTGGCTTTGGATATGTTACAGTAACCTCTAAAATTAAAACACATGGTTAATAATAATGATAATAGTAGCTTATTTAGCCACTTTATTTGGCCACCTGATGAAAATAGCCAGCTCATTGGGAAAAATCCCGATGCTGGGAAAGATTAAAGGCAATAGGAGAAGGGGGTAGGAGAGGATGAGATGGTTAGATAGCATCATTAACTCAATGGACATGAATTTGAGGAGACTCTGGGAGATAATGGAAGACAGAGGAGGTTAGTGGGCTACATTTCATGGGGTCACAAAGAGTTGGACTTGACTTAGCAACTGAACAATAACAATACCTCATTTAACATTATTTGTACCATAAACTCTACTAAGTTCTATTTATATATTAATGATTAAAATTTTTATGAGTAGATTGTGTTAACTCCTTTTAGAGAATAGGAAACTGAGAATAAGAGATGTTAACTGACTCTCCCAAGATCATACAACTAGAAACATTCAAAACCTTAGTTTAAATCAGGTCTAATTACCCTGTTACATACTGTTTCAGTGAAATAGAACAACATAAAATAAATAGCATAACTAAAATGACCATTGATCCAAGATTGAATTTTCAGTTCTCCTGTATAATGTTATTCCAACATTTTGATTCTATTTTTAAATTTGTTCTTTTCCTGATATATTTACATGAACTTTGAGTTAGTGGTCCTTGGAACCTGAACTCGTAATATTCTGCCTTTGAAATTCTGTTGTCAGTCAAGCTGAACTTGCTTGTACTCTTGTTGAGTTGAGATGAAGATTACTAGGTGATTGTCAAAGCCCTTTGTCCTCTGCATCAATAGAAACATCATATGAGGGCTACTCAGACAGGAACTGTGCTTCCCAGCCCTTTTGGCATCTATACAGGACCATGCACCCAGTTTCCATTAATGAAATGTGAGTAGAATTGCTGTGCGCCTCTTCTGCATTGAGGTGAGGTGAGGTGAAGTCGCTCAGTCGCGTCCAACTCTTTGCAACCCCGTGGACTGTAACCTACTAGGCTTCTCTGTCCATGGTATTCTCCAGGCAAGAATACTGGAGTGGATTGCTATTTCCTTCTCCAGGGGATCTTCCCAACCCAGGTATCGAACCTGGGTCTCCCGCATTGGAGGCAGACGCTCTAACCTCTGAGCCACCAGGGAAGCCCTCTTCTGCATTATGGACTTTAAAATAAACAGATGTAGGTCTTTATGCCTTTCATCTGCTGGGTTCCTGGCACCAGCCAGGTTCTGGAGATGTCAGAATGGAGGAATAATGCACTCTGGGTTACTCTGCAGAGGAGTCACCTGCCAACATCACTTGCTTTGCTTTAAGAAAGAAATAACTACTGAGACATCAGAGTTTTGGACAGTTTTTTTTTTTTTTTAGAGTATTTTAGTCTAACAGTGCTAACATTTCTATTATCAATAAAATTGGTTCTATTTTATAATAGCAATAGAGAAATATAGTTTTATGTTATCTTCTGTAAGACACCTGGATGCTCCTGCAGGCTACCTGATGTCCTACATTATTTTGTGGTGTGGATTTAGGTTTGGGTTGTGAACTATGGCTTGCATCCTCAAGTCAGACTTCTTTCTGCTTCAAAGTACTGAAGAAATTTTGATTGTGCTTGTTTATTATATATAATTATCAATATTGTGTCCATAGCAGAATGTGAGTGTTTATTGAAGTCTTGACATATGTTAAATCACTGAGCCTGAGATAGGCTTTTTAGTGGATCCATCTGAAGGAAAAAAGGAAAAAACACTTTTTTTTTTAAACAAATGTCACCTAGTATTATGTAAGCTGTTTTTTCCACAACCAGATAATTTTGTTCTTTTTGAATTCCTATTGGTCTTTGAAATTTAATTTTTCATATTCATAAAAGTTATCTTACTGCTACAGATGCCTCTGAGAGAGAAGCTTATGGTCAGGCAAATCAAGAAAAGAATTCTACATGAAGACCTGTGTTAAGGAGTCTGTCACATAAAGAGGTCTGTGAATAATATTCAGTTTTTTCAGTAATATTTTGTGTACATCAGAAGGGCAGTCTTCTGATTCAGCCACTTTGAATACATGTTTTTTTTTCAACTTTTTTTTAAAAAATAAAGGATGATTACTATACAGTATTGTGATTTTTTGCCATACATCAGCATGAACTGGCCAAAGATATATGTATGTCCTTTTCCTCTTGAACCACCCCCTCCCCAGCCACCTCCCTCCCCATCCTACCCCTCTGGGTAAAATACATGTTTAAGAGAAGTTATTTTCAGGCAAATTCTCTAGAGAAAACTTTAAATTCAGCTTTGAATTTCATCATCTCTTCCTTTTCATTGATGTTCAGCTAGTTACACTCCCTAGTACTGGCTGTGTGTCTAGGGTCTTCAGTGATTGCCGTCCTCAAGTAGCACCAGAGAGTAGCTTTTGAAGAATGAGTTGTGAAAGCTTAAAAAATTAATCTACTGAAAGGCTGGACCAAAAGCCTTTTGCTAGAGAACAACTTTCACTTTAAAAACCAATTACTAAGCTCTCAGAGCAGAACAGAAGCAAAAAGCCGAGCAGGCGGAAAGGACAGTTGTATAAGGAAACCCAGTTCCTTTCCTTGAGCCTCTGAAGGTTTTCTCATACATTTCTCTGTCACTTCTGGGAAAGGCAGGTTCTCCATTGGACCAGAACCTGGAAAGATTCTACCTGTGTTTTGCATCAGTATGCTTTATGATTTTATTCTTTGTATAAGAGTATTGTTTTTACACTCATTATTGTTAGATTAGGTTGGCTTCAAATTCCAGCCTCAAGGTTTTCTAAAGCTCTGTGGTCTTGAGTCTTGGTTGACTCACCTATAAATTATAGGTA
This sequence comes from Raphicerus campestris, assembly GCA_006410735.1. NCBI lineage: Eukaryota > Metazoa > Chordata > Mammalia > Artiodactyla > Bovidae > Raphicerus > Raphicerus campestris. The sequence goes on from SJYW01015774.1 coordinate 15,231, forward strand.
ATAATATTTACTAGTTATTATGATAAATAAATGAGTTATTGCACATGACGTGCTCCACTCATTTTTTTTAGCCTTTGTAATTTTTCAGTAAATATCAGGTCTCCCTGTGTTCTTGCTGGTGGTTGTTGATGGTTAATGCCTTCTGATTAATGCCCTCTTCTCCGTTGGATGTTGTAATGCATTTAATCTAGTTTTGTATCATGGATAGCATTTTATGTCATTAGCATGCTTCTGTCATGTTTTTATATTTAGTTCAGGATCAGTTAGGTGGGGGATCCTACTTCCTCTCATATCCAAGCTGATTGGAAGGGGGCATTGCTATAATACACACTTGATTGAAAACGCTAAATGTTTCCTAAATGATAGCAATTGCATACTTTTTTTCTTGCAGTGTTACAGCTGTTACCACTGTAAAATGAGCAAGGAAAGTTCAATTAAATAAATATTTTGTTAAGTTAAATAAATATTTTGTGAGGTAGTTATAGCTTATACATTAAAGAGTAAAAATAATGTTATTGTCCAGGACCTGGTGTGAATCCAAAAGCAAATTGTCTAGATTTGAATCCTGCCTCTGACCATTCATAGTTGTGTGACCTCTTCAGATCACTTCTGTTTGTGAGTTCATATTTTCATCTATGACGTGGGCATAATAATAATATCTGCCTCTTTGGAAATGTCATTAGGATGAAATTATTTAATGTATATAAAATGCTTAGGATAGTACATGCTTCATAATAAAGTTTCTGTGATTGTTGTTTTGTTACTGTTATTACTATTGTGTTTGTAGATTTCACTGCTGTATAGTTTGATGAGGGATTAGCTACGGTGCTTTATAGAGTCATTTGCTTGTAGTATAAACTTTGAATAATGTGTGTTTCACATGGCATGTTGTTGTTTAGTCACTACGCTGTGTCTCTTTTGTGACCCCATGAACTGTAGCCCACCAGGCTCCTCTGTCCATGGTGTTTCCCAGGCAAGAATACTGGAGTGGGTTGCCCTTTCTTTCTTTAGGGGATCCTCTCAACTCAGTATCAAAGTCACATCTCCTGCATTGGCAGGCGGGTTCTTTCCACTGAGCCGTCTGAGAAACCCTCAGGGAGAAAAATTTAAAATTTTTAAAGGCATAGAGAATAGCGAAATCAATGATCTCATCTTAAAATATATAACTCTTGAGGGGCTTCCTTGGTGGGCCAGAGGTTAAGACTTTGCCTTCCCATCCAGGGAGTGTGGGTTTGATCCCCGGTTGAGGAGCTAGGATCCCACATGCTTCATGGCCAAAAAAATAAAACAAAACAGAAGCAATATTGTGATAAATTCATTAAAGACTTAGTACATATATCACTCTCCTTAGAGCAAGTTAGAGAGGATTGGTCAGACTTACTGGGAAACTGTTGTCGTAACTCTGAGCATGAGAAAAATGTAGTATGTACTAGATTAGAATTGATGAATATGACAAGAGTGGATAGTATGAGAGATTTTTTTTTAAGTGGAAAATTTACATAGTTGTGTGATTAGATGGAGATGGAGGTCAAGGGAAATGGAGATTTCAAAAATAACTTCTAGGTTTCTCAGTAGCATAAGATGTGTCAAGGGTCCATGACTGTGTAGAGAGATAGGCAAGGATAGATTTAGAGATGACATGGTCATAAGTTTTATTTGGACATGTAGAGTGTGAGGTGCTCTAGGATGTGCAAGAGGAAATGTCAAATGATCAGTTAGACACAGTGGGTTTATCTCTGAGGAGAGGCCTGAGTAGAGGGAAAATTCTGAGCTCTCACCATATACATGGTTATTAAAGCCATAGGGTCTCTGAGGCATAGAATATTGAGCAAAAAGAAAAAAATGAATTAGAAATCTGCCTTGAGAAACACCACCATTTTATGGCCAGATAGTGGAGAAGAGAGAGAGGGAGGGAGAAGAAAAGTGGGGAGAGAGAAAAAGAGAGGGAGAGATTTTCCAGAAAGGAAGGAAAATTGGGAGATTGTTGTGCACAAGCCAAGGAAAAAGATAGAAACTAGTTTGAGGTGGAGTAAGGAGTAAAAGGAAAGTGAATAAAAGACCTAAGAATGGATATCTCTCCAATAACTTTGGATTATGAAAGGGAGAAGAGAGACTGCACAGGATTGAGACAAACATAAGGACTCGGTGAAGTTTTTAATTAATTAGTATTCTTAAAAAGGGGTAGCTTCTGAATTTGAAGCCAATAGAAATAATCTATTTAAAAGAGAGAGTTTAAAGACTCTGGAAAGATGATTATACAGATGATTTTGTAAGATTTAAAAAAAATGTCAGGGATAAGAACAGAAATAGGTACAGAGAGGAATAACTCTAGAGCAATTGTTATTGACCAAGAGTGATTTGATGTGTAACCTCCTCTTCCACCACCCCAGGACATTTGGGGAATTCTGGATATATCTTTTATTGTCCCACCTGGAAAAGCAGTGCTATTGGCATCTAGTAGGATGAGGGCAGGGATGGTGTTCAACACTCTACAATGTACAAGACAGGCACCACAGAAAAGAATTATTCAGTTCAAAATGTCAGTATGTTGATGATGAATAACCATGTTTAGAAGAAGAGAGATTCAGTGTAAGAAAAGAGTAGAGGGATAGAATGAAGTAAGAAGTGGTTATGTTTTTATATCTTAGTCACATAGTGACTACTCAATAGATACTCAGTTCAGTTCAGTCGCTCAGTCATGTCCTACTCTTTGTGACCCCATAAATCGCAGCACACTAGGCCTCCCTGTCCATTACCAACTCCCAGAGTTCACTCAGACTCACGTCCATCGAGTCAGTGATGCCATCCAGCCATCTCATCCTCGGTCATCCCCTTCTTCTCCTGCCTCCAATCCCTCCCAGCATCAAAGTCTTTCCCAATGAGTCAACTCTTCGCATGAGGTGGCCAAAGTACTGGAGTTTCAGCTTTAGCCTCATTCCTTCCAAAGAAATCCCAGGGCTGATCTCTTTCAGAATGGTCTGGTTGGATCTCCTTGCAGTCCAAGGGACTCTCAAGAGTCTTCTCCAACACCACAGTTCAAAAGCATCAATTCTTCAGTGCTCAGCCTTCTTCACAGTTCAACTCTCACATCCATACATGACTACTGCCATGGTTAATTAAACTAAATCTCTATTAATGTCTACTTTCTATTAACATCTGAATAAAGGGCATTAAAAAAAAGGAATTAGCAGGATTCATTAGAGAAGTAACTCTCTAGTGAACATTAGAGAAGTAATTCTCTAATGAACACTAGAGTTAAATGTATTATGGTTGTTCTTGACCCCCACATTGAATTCTACTTCCTTTAGATTTTATAAAATTTTATAGACAATATCTGTGACTAAGACAATTCAATTAAGAAAAAAATTAGATTAATTTTTCTTAAATATTGCTCATAAAAACTGAGGTCCAAGAAGCCTTAACCACCGGTTCTAAGCATTTACTAGCTATGTGATTCTAAGTACAGTATGTTAGACTTAACCATTGTAGACTTCTTCTTCTTTACCTATGACATGTGAACAAGAACATTCTTATCACCAGTGGCTGTAAGCATCAGTGACTATTGTTGGCAGAGCACCCATTACAGGACTGAAATAGCAAATTTTAGTGAGTGATGCTGCTGATATTACTGCTATTGATAAGGAGGGGAGTCCAACTCTTTTGCAACCCCATGGGATGTAGCCCACCAGGCTCCTCTGTCCATGGAATTTCCCAGGCAAGTGTATTGGAGGAGGTTGCCATTTCCTTCTCCAGGGGATCTTCTTAACCCAGATGTGGAATTGAACCCACATCTCCTGCATTGGCAGGTGGCTTCTTTACCACTGAGCCACCTGGAAAGCTACAGTGGAGTTTATTTTATTCACCTTACTCCCATTTGATAATATCCCTCTTTCATTTTGAAGAATCAGCTTTCCCCTATGCAGTTTTGTTGGGATAACCAAGTAAAGCATCATCCCTTTTCTGGACATAATGTCCAAATAAGACCAATCAGATACTTTCCTCTGAGAATTCAAGTAATTTCCCTGATTCCTATCTTTCTTTGGATCTGGCTCACTAGTATTAACTTTAAATTTGTGTGCTACATAACAACTGTTTAGCTAAATTCCTAATGTCTGTAGTTATTCAATGTTGATGTCTGTTGATTACAACCAACAAAATCTTAACTTACACAGGCAACATTAATATTGGAAGCTGGATTAATACTGGAAGTCTTGGGTCTAGGGCATAAATGAATAAGTATAGTTTTTAAGCAACTACAGGTTGGTGAGAAGAACTGTATATCATTCTTATATTCTAGATGATATGTATATATCATCTATTATAGTCTATGTATTTATATATCTTTAACAAATTTCAGTGTGTTGTTTTATTTCCATTACTCCATGAATATCTTATTCACTTCTTCACAAATCTTTTCCATTTTTCTGAGACTTTTTTGCTTGGATCAGAATATTATTCAGTCAAACAAGATACATTTTTGTTGAATGAATGCATTTATCCCTAATGCTTTAAGTATGCAGTTGCCAAAAAGGAAATCAGTCCAAACCATTCATACAAACAGACTGGGCTGTATTCTTTCATCTTTCGTCATTGTGTTCAAGGTAGAGCTATACTTCTATTTTAAGAATGAAAAACAAATTTCCAGAAGAGATAGCTTGTTACTGAGGAATTCCTATATAATTGGAAGCCTTCGAGGCAAATAGTAATTGTAATTTGAATGGAAGAGATTGGAGCCACTTCAATAATGATACTCATTAGATTTTTTGTTTCTCTTCTCTGGACTATATAGGAGCAACAATTGCTTATGTCCTGATGGACATAACCAATATAAACATGGTGATTATTCCTGGCATGATGTCATCCTTGCTGATCATCAGATTGAAGACTCCTATTGCTTGCCTTGTCTCATCTAAGCAAAACTAAATCTTTCCTAAAGTGCAATGACCCATGGTTAGGCTGTGTGGGGGAAAAAAAGTGGGATGACAGTCTATTTGCAAATAGTCTAGAAAGCAAAAAATTAATTATTCTTGGTTGGTCGTAACAAACTTTCTTTTATTAATAGCAAACTAGGAAGATCCATGCCAGGGTAACTGTAAAGGGGATTGTAAAATGGTCTATCATTCTCTCCAAGGAAATATCTATGCAAATGTAGCAGAACTAGATATGAATAAAGAACATGGTAGGCTCAGTTTTTATTATTAGTTAAATCCATCTCTGAGAATAGAAAATTTTGGTTCTTTGTAACTTATAAAGGAAGATTACTTTCCCACCAAAGCCTCAATATGTTTATAAGTTTTTTTTCACTGTATTTTACTTCATGTAATAGTCTTTTGTTAATAGGAAAAAGCAAAAAGAACAGAGACATCAATGCACAATTCAACACAATTTTTATATACATGAATAGATTTTAAAGCCCAGAATGATAGGCTCTGAATATTGGAAATATAATCAGTTACATAATGTAAATGTCATACAACCAAAGGACAGAACAATTAGAATCTACATCTAGCTTTGCCACAACTTTCTATAACATCTTTAATTCACTTATTTAACCCAACATCCACAGCAATTTTCTATCTATGAAATAAGATAGCTGATCATTAGGCCTGGAGTTTCACCTAGTTGGGTCTGAGTCAGATCCAGTACGGAGAAATGTTTGTTCCATCATCATGTAATTTTTATAAATTGAATCTGATGAGGCTTGTCAGAGGATAGTCTGTAATACTCCACAGGCTCTATCACTCTCTGATGTCTTACATTTCTATTACCTGCCTGGTCCTTGAAGATAGTTAATTTTGTGTTCTTTTTAGGAGATGTTGTTCCCTGAGGATAGTTATGTTCTCATAATCTTATGATTCTATGTAGGTTTGAAATGAGCTAACTAACTCTGTTCAAGCTTATTTAACACTGAGACGTGAAAGTGTTACTCACTGGTGTCCAGCTCTTTTGAGACCCCATGAACTATAGCTCATAAGGCTCCTCTGTCTATGGGATTGTCCAGGCCAGAATACTGGAGTGGGTAGCTGTTCCCTATCCAGGTGTTCTTCTCAATCCCAGGACCGAAGCTGGGCCTCCTGCATTGCAGGCAAATTCTTTACCATCTGAGCCACCAAGGAATGCTCCCTTATTTAACATAAGTGAATGGCAAGAAGACTGGTGGGGGGGCGGTGTTTACATTTAATTTTATCATATAGTTAAATATGGGCTTCCCTGTTGGTTCAGCGGTAAAGAATCTGCCTGCAATTCAGGAGACCCTAGTTTGATTCTTGGGTCAGGAAGATTCCCTGGAGAAGGGTTAGACTACCCACTCCAGTATTCTTGGGCTTCCCTGGTGGCTTAGAGGTCGAAGAATCTGCCTGCAATGCAGGAGAACTGGGTTCGATCCCTGGGTTGGGAAGATTCCCCTGGAGGAAGGGATTCTCCAGTATTCTTCCCTGGAGAATCCCCATGGACAGAGGAGCCTGGCGACCTACATTCCATGGGTCACAAAGAGATGGACCTGACTGAGCAACTAAGCATAGCACAGCAAATATATATATATATATATATATATATATATATACACACACACATATAAATATATACATATATACATACACACACACACACACATACACATGTACATAAGAGGTTTTCAGTCTAGCCCATGGGAAATTATGCATTCTGAAAACTTATCTAAATTTAATGTTATCAGGTTCAGTCTGAATGAGCTAGAGAGTTTTAAATTTAAAAAGACCCTCAAATTATTGGGCCATAACTTATTTCATGAAACAGATTCTTTTTATAACACATCTAAATACTGTTTTCCTAGTAGTAACTGTAAATAAAATCAATTTTTATCCTTTAAGGTTGTTTCCGAGAAGAAATTTTTATAAAGTTTATTTTCAAAACAAAAGCAATTTATTCTTCTGTTAACAGAAATGTTGAATAAGTTGCATATTCATGTAGAAAGTATGTTTTTAATTATGCATTTGGCAGTAGCATCTTAAGTCATAAGCATTCACAATGTAAATGGTGAGTAAGAACTTATTGCTTTTTTCCCCTTATCCTTTTTACAATTCAGAACCAGCATCTTCAGAGTAATGGCATATTAGTGCATTTCTCAATGATATTTCACTAGAATACGATGACAGTGTCTCTCCTTTGCATAATATTGTTAATTTCAAAATTACCATTATAGTCACATTTCTTTTATTATCAGCAAACAAACATTTATTAAGCATGTGCTGTTTGCAGATTACCAAATACACTGCTCCAAACAGATGAGGCATGTGATAGTGATAGTGGCCCATGGGTGTTAAAACTATAGTTGGGAAAGCCAGTGCAAAAGTGAAAACTGAACACATGGTAGAGAATTCACCCAAAATGCTGTAGATACTGTTGCGTCTCTAAATACTGCTTACATTTTCTCTCATGAACAAGGGAGCCAGTCTTCACTCTGCCATATGAACGCATCCATGGATGTTCTGCTTTGACTAACCTTTGTGACTTAGCCATGGAAGAAGGAGATTTTTGCTTATTTTTTACATTATCTTCTGTTGGAACATATCTCATTCTGCTCCCCCTGCCCATGACCAGGGAGATAGCATATGCCATTGGCATGTGGTTTCACAGGAGGGAGACTCTATGGAGAGGAGTGTGCTGTGGTCAGTGGTGAGATCTGTATAAATGCTGGGACTCTTCACTCCCAGAGTGAGAGGCTATTAACACTAGATCTAGCGAAACTGCCGCAGCATAAAAGAGCTTTCCAGGTGGTTCAGTGATAAAGAATCCACCTGCCAATGCAGGAGAGGCAAGAGATATGGGTTTGATCCCTGGATTGGGAAGATCTCCTGAAAGGGGAAATGGTTAACCATTCCAGCACTCTTGCTTGGAGAATCCTATGGACAGAGGAGCCTGGTAGGCTACTGTCTGTGGGGTCACAAAAGTTGGGCCTGCCTGAGCATGCAGGCACACAGGCAAACTTTGGTAACCTGGCTCACTCCCAGCCTGTTGCGGTGGCTTGTCTCTGAACTCCAGGCAAACTCCTCCAGCCCTTCTGCCTCTTTTCCTTTCCCACTCATCCTATGTATGGGAAAGTGCAAAGTCCTTTAGATCTTCTGCCTCAAAGCTTCCATCCATCTTCTTTTTCTTTGTATTATTGTTTTATTAAAGACTATCATTCACAAGGAAAAAGAGGGTCACCATCAGCCCCTTTCTGTCCGATTGCTGTGTATGATGAGTGTGTTGGGCATGTATTTACCCTGCCCAGCATTCTTTCTTCTTGTAATTGATCCCACTTTCCCTCCTTCTGCTAATTCCAGGAGGCTAGCTACTGACTTTACCAACTGGTACAAAAGGTGGACCTGAAGGCTCAGGACAGCCAATGAGAATCCTACATCCCCCAGCTGAGGTGACTGGTTCAGGCATGGGATCAAGCCAGGCCAGCTGGAACCCTTGGACTTGACAATTATGTGAGTAAATACATTTCCCTTTTTTTCTTAAGACAGTCTGTGCTTCTTCCACTTGCAAATGAAAAAAAAATTCAGACAAATACAATAATTAATAAGGAATTACAGCACTGGGTTTTCTTTCTTCTCTCTACCAATTCTTTCCTTCTCTTCTTATTGTTCTTTTTTCACCGCTTCCCATCCAACTGCTTAAGGATAGTGGAATTCATCTTCTTAATAATTATACAGTATTTCCATCAGGACAACACTGTTGATGTTCTATTTCTAACTTTTAATTGTCCAAATCACAACCCCAGCCCTGCATACAAAGGTGTAGCATTTTCCATCTCTTCTCAACATGCTGATGTCCTGACAATAATTCTGTTTTTCCTTTCTGGTTAGCTCTCAAATGCTGAACTGAAAATAATTTCATGCAGTAGGAAAGAGCACTGGATATGTTCACAATTTTAAAATAATTAGTTAGAAGAGACTTCAGAGCATATCTAATACTGCCTTCTGTACAGCACACTGACAGTTGATTGATTACCTAGCCTATGCTTGAACCCATCTAGTGACAGAAAGTTCATTACATTGCAGCTTTGTCTTTTCATTTATGGACAGCTCTAATTGCTAGGCATATTTCAACTCAGAATTCTTTTTCTAATGTAATGTTCTATTGACAACGCTTCTGAAACTTTACTTGTCCTGGGTAATCATCCCTGTTTGTTTCAAAGTTTGTTCTTACGACAGTGTTTCCAAATACTTTACTTAACCCTTCTTAGGAGGCTCTCCAGGTTCTGAGCAATGTCCACTTGATGTGACAGTACAGAGTAGAGTACCCTGTCTGTCCCTTAAGCTAGACAACAGTTCTTTTTTTGTAGTCTTGGTTTTCATTAGCTTTTAGCAACCAGTGAATTGAAATGTCCATTCATAGGTGATTGTAATCTTATTTTAACAATATAATTTCAAGTATATCCTATATTTGGACAGCTGATTTATTTTGAACAATTGGCATTTTGAACTTAGATACCAGGCTGTACATTCATTTATCATCTCATTCTAACCTTACAATGATCTTGGAAGGTGGGAAGGAACTATATTAGTTTCATTTTTATTAATAAAAACAATACCTTACAAAGAACCTTGCCTAAATTCAAGTAGCAAGTTAGTAGTAAAGCTAAGTACCAGAACTTATGCAATTTTGATGTTGTGAGAGAATGTTCAGCATTGACTAATGACTTAAAAATGTATTTATGTGTTAACCGCTGTTGGTAACACATAGTTGAGAAAAGTAAAACTGCTGATACTTGATCCATTTTACTCTTTTTACTTCATTCCCATCAGAGATTTCTTCATGTTCTTATGTACCTCCTAAATTATTAGTAAGTATCTTCTGTCCATTTACACAAATCAGTCATGTAACAAAAACATCTGCATCTTGCTTTATCCTGTAGAGTTGTGGGCATTGCATCTTAGATCCACATGGTTCTTTCCAAATTTGCAGCTATAGCATGCGGTTGTCTTACTAAACTGAACATTTGCTCAGTTTGAATCTCCGTTTCAACTGTTTGTATCCAGTGTTTAAGTGAGAATTCTCTGGTGTCCAAGCTGATAATTACTGCATGCACATTTTAGCTTTTACTTAAGAGGCACAATTAGAAGAGGAAAAAATAGACTTTCAGTGACTTAAGAGTAGCCCCTCCTTTTTTTCCCATAAGATTCCCTATATGTTTTATTTGTCTCTTCTGCAGATACTTCTGTATTATATGCTATATTCCTTTGAGGTGAAATAGAGCATCTGTTTATTAGTCTCAGAGCAATAGTGCAGTCACTCTTTTAAGGACATGAAATAGCTGGGAAATGCTTACCTGAAAAATTTTTTTCCTTTACACTATCATGTGTAACCCTGATGTGATGGCTTATTACCCATTCCCGTATAGAGATTGGTGTAGGCAGGTGTTACTGACAAATTTGTCAATTCCAGCCCAGAGCTACAAAATTCCTTGTCCAAGGACACAGAATCGACTAACTCAGTATTAAGGTTCAAAAAATGCCAAAGACAGTTCTGTTCTCTCAAGCATTCCATTTGGTCTAATTGAGCTNCATATTTCAACTCAGAATTCTTTTTCGAAAGTAATGTTCTATTGACAACGCTTCTGAAACTTTACTTGTCCTGGGTAATCATCCCTGTTTGTTTCAAAGTTTGTTCTTACGACAGTGTTTCCAAATACTTTACTTAACCCTTCTTAGGAGGCTCTCCAGGTTCTGAGCAATGTCCACTTGATGTGACAGTACAGAGTAGAGTACCCTGTCTGTCCCTTAAGCTAGACAACAGTTCTTTTTTTGTAGTCTTGGTTTTCATTAGCTTTTAGCAACCAGTGAATTGAAATGTCCATTCATAGGTGATTGTAATCTTATTTTAACAATATAATTTCAAGTATATCCTATATTTGGACAGCTGATTTATTTTGAACAATTGGCATTTTGAACTTAGATACCAGGCTGTACATTCATTTATCATCTCATTCTAACCTTACAATGATCTTGGAAGGTGGGAAGGAACTATATTAGTTTCATTTTTATTAATAAAAACAATACCTTACAAAGAACCTTGCCTAAATTCAAGTAGCAAGTTAGTAGTAAAGCTAAGTACCAGAACTTATGCAATTTTGATGTTGTGAGAGAATGTTCAGCATTGACTAATGACTTAAAAATGTATTTATGTGTTAACCGCTGTTGGTAACACATAGTTGAGAAAAGTAAAACTGCTGATACTTGATCCATTTTACTCTTTTTACTTCATTCCCATCAGAGATTTCTTCATGTTCCTATGTACCTCCTAAATTATTAGTAAGTATCTTCTGTCCATTTACACAAATCAGTCATGTAACAAAAACATCTGCATCTTGCTTTATCCTGTAGAGTTGTGGGCATTGCATCTTAGATCCACATGGTTCTTCCCAAATTTGCAGCTATAGCATGTGGTTGTCTTACTAAACTGAACATTTGCTCAGTTTGAATCTCCGTTTCAACTGTTTGTATCCAGTGTTTAAGTGAGAATTCTCTGGTGTCCAAGCTGATAATTACTGCATGCACATTTTAGCTTTTACTTAAGAGGCACAATTAGAAGAGGAAAAAATAGACTTTCAGTGACTTAAGAGTAGCCCCTCCTTTTTTTCCCATAAGATTCCCTATATGTTTTATTTGTCTCTTCTGCAGATACTTCTGTATTATATGCTATATTCCTTTGAGGTGAAATAGAGCATCTGTTTATTAGTCTCAGAGCAATAGTGCAGTCACTCTTTTAAGGACATGAAATAGCTGGGAAATGCTTACCTGAAAAATTTTTTTCCTTTACACTATCATGTGTAACCCTGATGTGATGGCTTATTACCCATTCCCGTATAGAGATTGGTGTAGGCAGGTGTTACTGACAAATTTGTCACTTCCAGCCCAGAGCTACAAAATTCCTTGTCCAAGGACACAGAATCGACTAACTCAGTATTAAGGTTCAAAAAATGCCAAAGACAGTTCTGTTCTCTCAAGCATTCCATTTGGTCTAATTGAGCTTCGCTAACCTTTTCTCTTTGACAGAACAACTTTGAATGCATGTCAGGAGAGAGCTTTATAAATATTTATTGAATAAAACAGCTTGTTTGTATATGAAATGAGTTTAGAGACAAGAATAAGACCAGTCACACTCTAACTTTCTGGTATGGAAAATGTGGGCTGAGAGAATGCCCAACATCAAATTTTAAATAATAACCAATATTGTTTTTAGTGTTCAATTTAATGTAGTGTTATATTAAACTTGCATTTGCCCATTACCTGTAAAGAATTTTCTGGAGGCATAAGATCTTATTTATTATTCATTCATTTACTCATTCATTCTTGCTTTTCTTCATTTGTCAGATTATTCATTATTCCTCAAATTTCTAAAAATGATTTAAGTTCATTTAAAAATATGTATATGATGAAAATTATTATAAATTATACTCAAGATATCCAGGCAAAGCAAGAAAAATATGATAGATACAGGAATGGTATTTATAAAAACATTACGCTCTTTAGGGCCTGAACATTTGCATTAAAACTAGGCCCTGAGTTTTCTAGTAATTAGCAGCACAAAGAGGGAATGCTGATCAATTCAATTCAATGTTTAATTTTCGTATAATAAATTTCTTTTTAAATAATAAGCACAAAATTATTTATTAGAAGAAATAATATTTTTCTGGATATATGAACAGAGTGAAGATTTTTCCTCTGGGTATTGTAAGACACAAGGAAAAAATCTGCCTCCAACACAGTAAATACAATTTGATGCCTTAAACTTTTATTATTTATGTGTGAGGATCAAAGGTAGAATATCTGTGTACTTTGCATTTTTTTCAAAAGAGCGGACTGTTTTGACATTGCTGGTGGCACAGTGCATTTTATTTTATCCTATTTCTTCATATTATGGCTCAATTTGCTCATTTATTTATAATTTTATTTATTTTTTTAGTTTTTGGTTGTGCAGCATGTTGGAATCTTGGTTAAACCAAGGATCAAACCCATATTCCCTGCAGTAGAAGCTCAGAGTCTTAAACACTGAGCCACCAGGGAATTCCCTCGCTGTACATTTTAATAAAATGCATCTCCTTGTTCACTTGCAGCTGTTTGCCCCACTCCCTTTTGCACAAAGCTTTATCTCCTTACTGGTCCTGTGCATTCTTGTTGATAAAATCCACATTGTCCATTCAATGAGTGGTAATTTACAGGAAGAATTCTTCCTTTTTCCAGGAACCATCTTTCATCTGTTGTTCCTGAAAATGGCTGAATTTTGGCCAGCCTCCTCCTGCTAATGCCCTATAACATGAGTTAGATACTCCTTAAAGACCTTCTGTTAGACATTTTCTGATAAAANTTTTCCAGGAACCATCTTTCATCTGTTGTTCCTGAAAATGGCTGAATTTTGGCCAGCCTCCTCCTGCTAATGCCCTATAACATGAGTTAGATACTCCTTAAAGACCTTCTGTTAGACATTTTCTGATAAAAGCTCCTGCAAATGATGCTGTGTTTGGCTTTCTTCCTTACCTAGAGCAGGGGTGACTGGCACTTATTAATAGTAAGTAGTCAAATAGCTTTGTGAAATGAAACAAAGACCTTTTGAAAATCAAGTAAAAATGATTCTAAATCTAAAATGATATAGGTAGTTTAAATTAGCCACCCATCTGAATATTGTTATGACTAAATATTATAAGCTTAAAATTCTTTGCCAGTAAAAATAAAATTAAAAAAATTCTTTGCCAGTGATTTTTTTTACATGTAGATTTGTGTTATGAAGTTGACTAGCTGAATCAAAATATTTCCCTATGGAAGTGTAGTTATTAAATAGTGAAAGAGCTGGCCAGTCAATTTACTTTTCATGTAAGAAATCATATCTCTCTTCCAGTAAATCATGTAGAAGCTAGCCTCTGAAATTGTAAAGATTTTAGATATTTTGTTGTCCTGCTTGACATGGATCATAATTAATCATCACAAATCAGTCTTTTTATGCTATAATATTCCTGTAAGACACAGACTTCCCCAAACTATATATAGAGGTTAAAATAGAGCTTGCTTATTATATTCATATGGATATTAATAGATGTAGAGTCGAGGGGAGAGACATAATTTTCTGAGAGTTTAGACTTATGAATTTCTGTACTCCCTTCCAAAAACTGTTCATTCATTTCTTAGACAGAAACTGTGATGGACTCTGAGGGAGGAAGAGTTCAGAGTTGAATAGGATATGGTCTCTTGCTTCAAGGATGCGACAGTGTCATGGGACCAAAAATATTGTTGCAAATTTTAAAATCAGGAAGTGTACAGTTTTGCTGGCTCATAAATCTATAAGGTAGAGAGCCACTGCCTTTATCGATCTGAGTATTCAGTTCAATTCAGTTGCTCAGTCATGTCTGACTCTTNTACATGCCACTGCTTTAGGGCTTCCTATATATTTCATTCCAACTTAAACATAAAAAAAACACTAATGAGAGCTTAATAGAAAATAAAGAGATTCTTGACAGCATTTAAATGTCACTTCACATTTATGTAATTTATAATCAAATGTTAGACTATCTCTGATACCACTGATTCGTCAATTTGCAATTTCCTATGTTCCCCTAGGAAAAATTACCAGGAACAAGCTTTATGGTGCCTAAATAGTGATAGAATTGAATCGCAATGTACACTAATAAAATTAATTTAGAAAAATATTTTTTTAACCTTTTAATTTTAAAATAGGAAAACACATTTTTAAAATAACATCTTATTTGGAATTAGCTGGTGGATTCTTCAATACCGTTTTCTCTAAAAGGAGGCTTAAACTTTTCTTTTTTGTTTAATTTTTTATGGAGTAAGTTGGTTACATTGTAGTGTTAATTTCAGGTGTACAGCAAAGTCAATCAGTTATACATTCACATATATACGCTCTTTCTATTTTTTTAAGATTCTTTTCCCATAAAGTCCATTGGAGAGTATTGAATAGAGTTCCCTGTGGTATACAGTAGATCTTTATTAGTTATCTATTTTATATATGAAAGTGAAAGTGGCTCAGNACATTCACATATATACGCTCTTTCTATTTTTTTAAGATTCTTTTCCCATAAAGTCCATTGGAGAGTATTGAATAGAGTTCCCTGTGGTATACAGTAGATCTTTATTAGTTATCTATTTTATATATGAAAGTGAAAGTGGCTCAGTAGTGTCCAACTCATTGCAAGCCCAAGGACTATACAGTCAATAGAACTACAACTACAAGTTGATATTTTTTAAGTGCCTGACTGGCAAAGCTAAGAAAGTTAATAAATAACCATAGCAGTTAAGATATAGGTGAAAAGGCACATTCAGTTATGATTACTATGGAAGATAAATGGTTCCAACCACCACTGAAGATAACTCCATGGTATCTTTAAATTCTGAAAGGCATATGTCTGCATCAACAATTTTATTCTTAGTGAAAGTCACTCAGTTGGGTCTGACTCTGCAACCTCATGGACTATACAGTCCATGGAATTTTCTAGGCCAGAATACTGGAGTGGGTAGCTGTTCCCTTCTCCAGGGGATCTTCCCAACCCAGGGATCGAACCCAGGTCTCCTGTATTGGTGGTAGCGTCTTTACCAGCTGGGCCACAAGGGAAGCCCAAGAATTCTGGAGTGGTTAGCCTATCCCTTCTCCAGCAGATCTTCCCAACCCAGGAATAAAACTGGGGTCTTCTGCATTGCAAGCAGATTCTTTACCAACTGAGCTATTAGAGAAGCCCTATTTTGTATATAGTAGATTTTATATGTCAGTCCTAATCTCCCAATTTGTCCCTCCCCCACACTTACCCAGTAACCCTGTTTACTTTCTTGCTTTGACTGTGGCCTGNAAAAAAACACTAATGAGAGCTTAATAGAAAATAAAGAGATTCTTGACAGCATTTAAATGTCACTTCACATTTATGTAATTTATAATCAAATGTTAGACTATCTCTGATACCACTGATTCGTCAATTTGCAATTTCCTATGTTCCCCTAGGAAAAATTACCAGGAACAAGCTTTATGGTGCCTAAATAGTGATAGAATTGAATCGCAATGTACACTAATAAAATTAATTTAGAAAAATATTTTTTTAACCTTTTAATTTTAAAATAGGAAAACACATTTTTAAAATAACATCTTATTTGGAATTAGCTGGTGGATTCTTCAATACCGTTTTCTCTAAAAGGAGGCTTAAACTTTTCTTTTTTGTTTAATTTTTTATGGAGTAAGTTGGTTACATTGTAGTGTTAATTTCAGGTGTACAGCAAAGTCAATCAGTTATACATTCACATATATACGCTCTTTCTATTTTTTTAAGATTCTTTTCCCATAAAGTCCATTGGAGAGTATTGAATAGAGTTCCCTGTGGTATACAGTAGATCTTTATTAGTTATCTATTTTATATATGAAAGTGAAAGTGGCTCAGTAGTGTCCAACTCATTGCAAGCCCAAGGACTATACAGTCAATAGAACTACAACTACAAGTTGATATTTTTTAAGTGCCGGACTGGCAAAGCTAAGAAAGTTAATAAATAACCATAGCAGTTAAGATATAGGTGAAAAGGCACATTCAATTATGATTACTATGGAAGATAAATGGTTCCAACCACCACTGAAGATAACTCCATGGTATCTTTAAATTCTGAAAGGCATATGTCTGCATCAACAATTTTATTCTTAGTGAAAGTCACTCAGTTGGGTCTGACTCTGCAACCTCATGGACTATACAGTCCATGGAATTTTCTAGGCCAGAATACTGGAGTGGGTAGCTGTTCCCTTCTCCAGGGGATCTTCCCAACCCAGGGATCGAACCCAGGTCTCCTGTATTGGTGGTAGCGTCTTTACCAGCTGGGCCACAAGGGAAGCCCAAGAATTCTGGAGTGGTTAGCCTATCCTTTCTCCAGCAGATCTTCCCAACCCAGGAATAAAACTGGGGTCTTCTGCATTGCAAGCAGATTCTTTACCAACTGAGCTATTAGAGAAGCCCTATTTTGTATATAGTAGATTTTATATGTCAGTCCTAATCTCCCAATTTGTCCCTCCCCCACACTTACCCAGTAACCCTGTTTACTTTCTTGCTTTGACTGTGGCCTGAACTTGCTGACTTTCTTCTAACAAATGGAAATATGGAAATAGTGATAGTGAGTAAGTAAAAGTGACACTTGGACTTTCTTTATGCTTTGTCTCTTGGATCATACAGTCTGGGAGAAGTTAACTGCTATGTCTTAATTAAGATCTATGAAGATTGTTTTGGTGTAGCAAGACCGAATCTCAGTGCCAGCTATGCCACCTGCCAGTCATATGAACTTTGGAAAATTATTCATCTCTTTGGGGCTAAATTTTTTAACTGTAAAGTTAATATTTATTATCTCAAAGAATTTATATGAGGTATTCTTGGTAACATATATGTGTGCATATGTTTTACTACAGTTCTTATGACAAAGTTGACACTTACTGTTTCTTATTTTCCTCTTGCCCATTGCTTTTCACTTTTTCCTTAGTGAAGAATAGTAACTTAAATAACAATTCATATTTCTCTCCCTCTCTCCCTTCACTTTCTCTCTCTTTCTCTCGTATTTCTCTCTCTTCTATTTTGCTATGAAAATAAATCAACTTAAAACTAATATAAATGAGAATCAAGTACATGTAGAATCCACATAGGCTGAGATTTTTGCCATATGTTTTCTTTCTTTTTCATGGTTCATTATTTATATGTATGTTTTATTGTGCTTTATTATATATGTAGGGTTTTTTGATAAGTTGACTAAAATTTATGTTGGAAGTAGGCAAGCTGTATAATTATAAAGTAAACAAAAAAGCTGGTTTTCTAGGTTGGGAAGGCAGTTATATTAACCAGAAAGAAATTATAACTCTAAAACTTTGAGCATTTAAGAGCCTTTCTGCAGAGACATGTTTGCTCAAATATACTCCCTGGCAGTGAATGGAACTATGAGTGACTTTACAAGGGCCTCTCAAGTCCCTAATAGTAATACGTTTCTATGAAACTTTTTCTTATGCCTACTATTAAGGACTATGCAAAACTTTCTATTGAACCTTTGGTTAATGATCACATTGACTTATATCTGTTTAGAGGACAGTTATATGGAATGCATAAAGACTGAACATAAATGAATGGGGAAAATATTGAAAAATAAAAATACATAGAAACTGAGGTGATGATATTTATATAAGAAAAATTTGAGTTCAAGGCAAAGACATTAGAAAGATCAAACAGGAATATTTGACATAGTTTAACTACAACTCACTGAAAAGTTATAAAAAGTTGAGTGATGGGGTAGGGATGTTTTGTATCAGGTGATTAGAGAAGACCTTCCCAAAGATCTGATATTTGAGTAAATAGCCCCAAAGAAGCAACAAGCCATGCTGATAACTCAGGCAATAGCATTTCAGATAGAGGATACAGCAAATGAACATCCTGGGATAGGAGTTACAGGAGGCCTTATTGATTTGACTCTGAGTCAGTATGAAGTCAGAGCAAACAAGAGGCCAGGTATCCCACCTTTTATTTCTCTAGGAGNGCATTTCAGATAGAGGATACAGCAAATGAAAATCCCGGGATAGGAGTTACAGGAGGCCTTATTGATTTGACTCTGAGTCAGTATGAAGTCAGAGCAAACAAAAGGCCAGGTATCCCACCTTTTATTTCTCTAGGAGAAATAAAATGAGAAAAAACTGACAGACTCCTCTATAATCTCTGCTATAATTTCTTATCTGTCAATGAAGTTATTACTATTGGTTTAAAACATGGATCAGTGCACTGTGGTTTGATGAGACAACTATAACACAGCATGATACTGGCCTGTCAGCATAGAGGAATGAACAGAACTTCTAAACATATAGACCCATTTAACACGAATGTTCATGTTTAGTAGAGCATAAGCTACAGTACCTAACCATTATTCACAACTAATAAGTATATTATTTTGCCTGAGGTAGGAGTATTGACAATATTTTAAAACTTTTTTTACATTTGTAAAAGTTGTGAAACTTTTTTTACATTTGTCCTGATAATGACAAATGCCAGTTATATAACTCAAAGGTCAAAAAATATGCCATAAACATTTTAAATGACATAAATATGTCATACACCAGTAAATGCAGCACGTTAAAAGCAGAAGGCGACTTGTAAAAGGCCTCCCGGAATGTATATATGTAGGAAGAAATTGAATTCTACATTTGAGAAAATAAATTGATAATCTGGTTAGATGAGAAAATCACATTCTGCTGCAAAATGTCATTCAGATCCCATTTATATAACTAAATGTGTGGGCCTGAATTCAGAGAAGGTCACTAAGAGTTTTTATTGCTTACATTCATCAAATATAAGAATGTCAAATATAATTCTTTGTATAAAGTAGATGCTCAGTTTTTGTTTATAGAATAAATAAAAATAGGCTTAGGTGTCATGGATCCTTTATATTAGCAGTTCTTAAACTTTGATGTGTATATCTGCATAACAATCATAGACCTGCCATTGATGATAGTGATGAGAATCTTTTTTTTTATTTTACTTTACAATACTATATTGGTTTTGCCATACATTGACATGAATCTGCCACGAGTGTACATGAGTTCCCAATCCTGAACCCCCCTCCCACCTCTCTCCCCATATCATCTCTCTGGATCATCCCAGTGCACCAGCCCCAAGCATCCTATATCGAACCTAGTCTGGCGATTCGCTTTTNTTGGTTTTGCCATACATTGACATGAATCTGCCACGAGTGTACATAAGTTCCCAATCCTGAACCCCTCTCCCATCTCTCTCCCCATATCATCTCTCTGGATCATCCCAGTGCACCAGCCCCAAGCATCCTATATCGAACCTAGTCTGGCGATTTGCTTTTTACATGATAGTATACATGTTTCAATGCCATTCTCCCAAATCATCCCACCCTCTCCCTCTCCCACAGAGTCCAAAAGTCTGTTCTATACAAAAAGACTCTTTAGAAAACCTAGAAAGCTCTTTATCTAGAATAGAATTTTTCCCTATTATCTTCCCAATAACTTTTTCCAAATATAAAATGTCTCTTTCCTTAACTGTATACTATTTTGAATTAAAGTGGGGGTACTTCACAGATTTTAGCATGGTATACCATGCCATGCTCTGACACGAAACAAAGTTTTTTGGTTTTTAATTTTTTTAAATTTTAAGGTAGAATACTAAAGGAGTTATGAAACATTTTTTGAGGATTCAAAAAGATGGGCCATGACAATTATAGGACAGTGATTTTTAGAGTACAGTTTCTGAGTTTTACATGATAGACTAAGATTTCAACATGAATTGTGAGACTCTAACCACAATTTCTGTTTCAATTTATTGCTATGGAAATGTTTCCATTTCATAAAGATAATCATTAAATTTAGAAAACACTATAAAATCTTATTTTAGAAAATACTTGCTAGTAACCTCCTAAGTCAGGGGTCCCCAGCCTCTGGGCTGGGGCCCAGTACCTCCTGGAGATCAGCAGGAACATTAGATTAGAAATAAAGTGTAAATGCACAATAAATGTTATGCCCTTGAATCATCCTGCAACCATTACCTCCACTTCTGGTACATGGAAAATTTTTCTTCCATGAAACCAGCCCCTGGTACAAAACAGGTTGGGGACCACTGCCCTAAGTAATCCAGTTCCTCCCCTAAAACAGTATGAACAAATATTTTACTTAACTTTCAATAGAAAATATGATATAAAAGTAATATTCAATAGATATAGCTACTACAGGACTTGCTACTTTTACCATTTTTTGTCCATTGCATCATATTGTTAAAATACAAAAAAACAAATCATACAAGGATTAATATGTCGTGGTAAGGCCTTGTGATTCTATTCTATGAAATGTATTAAAGACTGGGGTATTTTAAACAGATGGGTCATATAATCTTATTTCTACTGTAGCTGCTGCTGCTAAGTTGCTTCAGTCGTGTCCAACTCTGTGTGACACTATAGATGGCAGCCCACCAGGCTCCCCTTTTCCTGGGGTTCTCCAGGCAAGAACACTGGAGTGGATTGCCATTTCCTTCTCTGATGCATGAAAGTGAAAAGTGAAAGTGAAGTCGCTCAGTTGTGTCCTACTGTTAGCGACCCCATGAACTGCAGCCTACCAGGCTCCTCCGTCCATGGGATTTTCCAGGCAAGAGTACTGGAGTGGGGTGCCATTGCCTTCTCTGTTTCTACTGTAGAAGAGAGACTAATCTGTAGGGAGATGAGCACTGAAGCAAGAAGAACAGGTGAGAAATGATGATAATTTGGGCCAGGATAACAGCAATGATGGTTTGCAGAACTAATAAGATTTTACATATATTTTAAAAGATTTTCTTTTTTTCTGATGAATTAAATATGAGGTAAGAGAACAAACATTAGATTATTCTTTAACACCATACACAAAAATAAGCTCAAAATGGATTAAAGACCTAAATGTGAGAATAGATACTATAAAACTCCTAGAGGAAAACAGAGGCAGAATACACTCTGACATAAATGTAGCAATATCTCTTTTGATCTATATTCTAGAATAATGGGAAAAAATAAGCAAATCTTATTTTACTTTGCCATCTATTGAAACTCAAAAGCTTTTGCACAGCAAAGAAAACAGTAAAAAAAAATGAAAAGACAACCCACAGATTGGGAAAATNTTAAAGACCTAAATGTGAGAATAGATACTATAAAACTCCTAGAGGAAAACAGAGGCAGAATACACTCTGACATAAATGTAGCAATATCTCTTTTGATCTATATTCTAGAATAATGGGAAAAAATAAGCAAATCTTATTTTACTTTGCCATCTATTGAAACTCAAAAGCTTTTGCACAGCAAAGAAAACAGTAAAAAAAAATGAAAAGACAACCCACAGATCGGGAAAATATTTACAAATGGTGTGTTTGACAAGGGATTAGTCTCCAAAATTTACAAACAGCTCATGACGCATCAAAACAAACAACCCAGTCAACAAATGGGCAGAAGAACTAAATAGACATTTCTCGAAAGAAGACATACAGATGGCCAAGAGGCACATGAAAAGATGTCCAACATCACTAGTGTTAGAGAAATGCAAATCAAAACTACAATGAGGTATCACCTCACACTGGCCAGAATGGCTATCACCAAAATATCCACAAACAATAAATGCTGGAGAGGGTATGGAGAGAAGGAAACTCTCCTACACTGTTGGTGGGAATGTAAGCTGGTACAGTGATGAGGGAGAATGGTATAGAGGTTCCTTAAAAAACTAAAAATAGATACTACCATATGACCCTGCAATCCCACTGCTGGGGCTATATCTGGAGAAAAACATGATCCAAAAGGATACATGCACCTCAGTGTTCATTGCAGCACTGTTTACAGGAGTCAAGACATGGAAGCAACCTTCTATCGACCGAGGAATTGATGAACAGATGATCCATATATACAATGGAATATTACTCATCCATGAAAAAGAAGGAAATAATGCCATTTACAGCAACATGAATGGACCTAGAGATTGTCATACTGAGTGTAGTAAATAAGAGAAGGGGAAATATTGTATGACATCCCTTATATTTGGGATCTAGAAAGAAATGGTACAAATGGACTTACTAATATTTACAAAACAGAAACAGACTTATAGACTTTGAGAACAAACTTATGGTTGCCAGGCGGGAAAAATGGGAGGAAGGAATAGTTAAGGAGTTTGGAATATGTAAAATGCATACCAAACAAGGACCTACTGTGCAGTACATGGAATTCAGCTCAGTATTATGTGGCAGCCTGGATGAGAGGGGAGTTTGGGGTAAAAGGGAAACATATATAAGTATGGCTGAGTCCCTTTGCCATTCACCTCAGATTATTACATCATTGTTAATTGGCTATACCCCAATATAAAATAAAGAGGGTTTTTGTTTGTTTGTTTAAGAAATGTATCAGTTATGTCCAACCCACATTCAAGGGGAAGGGAATATACTGCCATCTCTTGAAGATTGTCAAAGAATTTGTAGACATATTTAAAGGTGCTATGTTGGGGGAGTGGGGTGAGAGGTCACCTCATTATACAACATAAGCTAACACAACATTGTAGAGCAATTATACTCTAATAAAATATTAATAAAATATTTTCAAAGAAAAAAATTAAGAATGATTCTAGGACTTTGGCTTGAACAGATGAAGGAATATATGACCGTTTATTGAGATAATATGTGAGATGACAGGAAACACTGGTTTGAAAGAATAGCTCAAGAATTCCATTGATGATATTGGTTGAAATGCCTATTAGACAATCATATGAAGACATTGGGTAGTTGGTAGAATATAAGAATCTTGAGTTATGGATGAAGTCTAACCTGTGTATATTGAATTGACAATATATATGATAGTATGTTAAAACCTGGAATAGATTGCTTAGGGAATATAGAACGAAAATAGGTCTAGAGCCTTATCTTGGGCATTTCAGTAGTTATAAGAGGAACTAGAGAAGGGAAGATTAATGGAGTTGAAAGATGAAAAGAGGTCAAGTGAAGAAAGACCTTTAAGAAGGAAAGTGAAGTCACTCAGTTTGTCCGATTCTTTGCCATCCCATGGGTTGTAGCCTACCAGGCTTCTCCATCCTTGGGATTTTCCAGGCAAGAGTACTGGAGTGGTTTGCCATTTCTTTCTCCAGGGGATATTCCCGACCCAGAGACTGAATCCGGGTTTCCAGCATTGTAGGCAGACACTTTTACTGTCTGAGTCACCAAGGGAGAAGGATCTAGCAAATGCTAACTATTACTGGTAGATCAAATAAGAGAAGGATTGATCTTGACCTCTGATTTGTAATTATGGGAATCTCATAACTTAATATCCAAAATATCCAGGCTTTAACAAGCAATACCTGGTCACATCAAGAAACAGGAAGTTTGCACACTGAAGGAAAAAAGTCTCTCTATATATACAAACATCAAGATAACAGGGATGTTAGAATTCTCTGAAATATTTTAAAGCAGTCATAATAAACATATTTCAGGTACAACTATGAATATACCTGAAACAAATGGACAAATAGAAAGTCTCAGTAAAATAAATAGGAAGTCTTAGTACATTTGAACACAGTAAGCAAAAATATGAGCAAATACTTCTCTTGAATTTTCTGAATTTTTAATTGGTTTAAGTGAAAATTATAAAACCCATCAGATTTGATTTTAAATGTATGTAGAGAAAATACTTAAGAAATAGCACTGAAACATGTATATTATCATATGTGAAATGAATTGCCAGTCCAGGTTCGATGCATGAGACAGGGAGCTCAGGGCTGCTGCACTGGGATGACCCAGAGGGATGGGATGGCGAGGGAATTGGAAGGGGGTTCAGGATGGAGAATACATGTACACCCATGGCTGATTCATGTCAATGTATGGCAAAACCAATACAATATTCTAAAGTAATTAGCCTCCAATTAAAATAAATTAAATTTTAAAAAGACAATTATAAATGGAGTTTAACGATAGTGAAAGGGAAGTGAAGTATATATACTATGTTGTTGTTTAGTAGCTCAGTCATATCCCACTTTGTCACCCCATGGACTATAACCCACCAGGCTCCTCTGTCCTTGGGATTTTTCAGGCAAAAATACTGGACTGGGTTGCAATTTCCTTCTCCAAGTAATCTTGCTGACTCAAGGATTGAAACTGTAGCTTCTGCCTGCCACATCTTCTGCATTGCAGGCAGATTCTTTACTACTGAGCCACCAGGGAAGCCCAGTATATGTGTGTGTGTGTGTGTGTGTGTATATATATATATATATATATATGTACACATATTTCCACCTCCCTCCCCACTCTCTCCCTTTGGGTTTTCCCGAAGCAGCGGCTTTGGGTGCCCTGCTTCACACATCAAATTCACACTGGTTATCTGTTTTTCATATGGTAATGTACATATTTCAATGCTATTCTCTCAAATCGTCCCACCCTCACCTTCTCCCACTAAGTTCAAAACTCTGTCCTTACATAAGGTCTCCTTTGCTGTCCTGCATGTAGGGTCATCAGTACTCTTTCTAAATTCATATATGTGTGTTAATATACAGTATTTGTCTTTCTCTTTCTGACTTACTTCACTCTGTATAGTTGGCTCCAGCTTCATCCACCTCATTAGAACTGACTCAAATGCATTCCTTTTTATAAAAAGCTATTGAAATCATATAAATTGTATGCTGACTAAAATGAAATTAAACTAGAAATCCTAATAAAATATATCAGGAAAACCTCCAAACACTTGAAAATTAAACAGCACACCTGTAGACAATCTATGAATAAAAGAGAAATTATCAAGATAAATTAAGAAAAAAACTGAATGAAAAGGAAACTACAGCATATGAAAATCAGTGAGACTAAATGGCTAAAGCAGTGCTGACAGGAAAATTTATAGCACAAAATATACATTTGAAATGAAAAACTCAGTAGTTTATGCTTCTACATCAGAAATATAGAAAAAGAAGAGCAAATAAATAGGCAGAAGGAAGAAAATAATAGGGATAAGAGCAGAGAGCAGTTAGGTTAAAATAGAAACAATAGAACACATCTATTAATGAGAGATTTCGCTCTTAGGGAAAATCAGTAAAAATGACAAAATTCTAGTAAGGCTGACAGAGAAAATATTTTAAAAAAAAAGAGAGAAAGTACAAGTTATTTCTGCTATAAGCAATAGCAGAAATGAAACGGGATGTAACTACAGACACACAAAGTTACTACACACAAAAACTACCAATGACACAAAGAGTGTAAGCATATACAGTTAAAGAAAAAACAAACAAAAATTATGAAGTAGTATTTTGAATAGCCTTATAACTATGAAGGAAATTTAATTTGTAAGTAAAAGCTTTCCCACAAAGATATCCTCCAGGGAAAAAAGGTTTCAGTGGAGAATTCTCCCAAACATTGAAATAAGAATTAATACCAATTTTGTACAAGTGCTTTCTGAAAATAAATGAAGGACCAATTATCAAGTCATTTATAAAGTAATTATCACCCTGATGCCAGTACCCAAAAAAGAGAGTGCAAAAAATACAAATAGACTGTAGACCAATATCCATCATTAATAAGATGCAGAACCCTAAAACGTATTATCAAGCAGAATTGAGCAATGCATAAAAAGAGTTATATACCATTAGCAAGTTGGATTCAATCCATACATGCAAGATTGGTTCAATATTAAGAAATCAGTGCAGTGTACCATAATAACAATCATATGACAAATCACACAGTTTAAGTATTTGACAAAATTTGACAAAATCTCACACATTCATCATAAAAACCTCTCAGAAAAAAATAAGAATAGAGGGGAACTTCCTCAACTTGGTAAAGAGCTTCTAAAAATAATCCCACAAAATACATATAATATTTTATTTAATGGTGAAAAACTATATACTTTTCACCTAAAGGTTGATAACAAAGATGTCTATTCTTGACACTCCTACTCAACATACTACTGGAATTTCTAGCCAGTCCAACAGGTGAAAAATGGATATATTAAAATGCATACACATTGGAAATGAAGATATCAGAATTTCCCTATCTGCAAATGACATAGTCTTCTACATAAACTATCCAAAGTGTCCAGAAAAATTCCAAGAACTAATAAGTCAATTCATCAAGATCACAAGATGAACTTTAAAAAAATCAATTGTATTTCAGTATGTTAGCAATGAACTTGGGACAATGAAGTTAAAAATAAAAAGCTGCTTATAATCATTAACAAATTTAAATACTTAAATGTAAGCCAACAGTATAAGACTTGTCTGCTGAAAACTATAAAGTGTTAATAAAATAATTCAAAGAATTAAATACATACATAGATGTAACATGTTCATCAATAAGACTCAACTAATAAAGATATCAGTTCTCCCTAAATGGATATATAAATTTAACACATTTTCTATCAAAATCCCAGCAACAGTTTTTGTACAGACAAAATTATTCTAAAATTTAATAGAAAGCCAAAGGATATAGAAAAGCTAAAACAATTTTGAATAAGATGAATAAAGTGGGAAGGACCAATCTACTTATTTTTTGAATCTTCTAATCCAAAATAGATGATATTGGTAGAGATAAACAAATTAAACAGAATAATACAGAGAAATGGGACTTCCTGTTGGTGTGGTAGATTAGAATTCGCCTGCCATTACAGGGGACACCGGTTTGATCCATGGTCTGGGAAGATACTGGCTTCTCTGATAGCTTAGTTGGTAAAGAATCTGCCTGCAATGCAGGAGACCCCGGTTTGATTCCTGGGTCAGGTGGATCCCCTGGAGAAGGGAACGGCTACCCACTCCAGTATTCTAGCCTGGAGAATTCCATGGACTGAATAGTCCATGGGGTCACAAAGAGTTGGACAAGACTGAGTGACACTTTCACTGGGAAGATTCCGCTGCAGAGCAACTAAGCCCATGTGCTGCAATTATGGAGCGTGCACTCTAAGGTCGTTAAAAAAAAAAAAAACCCACAAAAAACAGAGAAATGGGCCATGCAAATATGACCAACTCATTGTCAGCAAGAGAGTAAATTAATTCAAATTCAATGGAGAAAAAAACAGTGCCAGAGCAAATATGTAGCATAAACATACAAAAAAATGAGTGTCATCTTAAGCTTCACACACTATAAAAACATTGAATTAATATTGGTCATGAATTTAAATATAATACATAAGACCATAAAACTTTTAGAAGAAAAGTTATGATAAAGTGTTCAGGATGCACAGCCAGGCAAACATTCTATCACTTGACATAATACATAAAATAAAAAAGTGATTAACTGGACTTGATCAAAATTTAAAACTTTTCCTCTGTGAAGAAGGTAAAAAGACTAGCTACAGCGTGGGAGAAAATATTTGTAAACCATATATCTGACAAAGGACTAGAATTTAGAGTATATAAAGATATCTCAAAGTCCAACAGTATTTTTATTTTTTATATTCCACATACAAATATCCCAACTGGGATAGTGTACTATATTATTACAAGATGTTACCATTGGGTAAAATCATATAGTATTTCTCTCTTCATCTGGCATTTCATTTAGGGCTTCTCTGGTGACCCAGTAATAAAGAATCTGTCTGCCAAGCAGGAGACTCAGGTTCAATCCCTGGGTTGGGAAGATCCTCTGCAGAAGGAAATGGCAACCTGCTCCAGTATTCTTGTCTGGGAAATCCCATGGACAGAGGAGCTTGACAGGCTATATAGTCCATGGGATCGCAAAAGAGTTGGACACGACTTAGCCATATAAGTATAATACCCTCAAGGTCCATCATTGTGTCATAAATGGCAAGATTCTATCTTTATTGACAGCTGAGTAGTGTACATATGAAACTTACATAATATTATAAATCAATGTTGTTTAATTAAAAAGCCCAAGGGTGAAAAAAATTCCATTTTCAAAATAAGCAAAGTATGTGAATAAGATACAATATATATACAGATGGCAAATAAATTCATGAAAAGAAAATCAATATCATTTTCATTAGGGAAATCAAACCCACAATGAGTTCTCACTATACCTTAATCAGTATGCGCCCACCCCCTCAACAAAAGTAGTAATACCAATTGCTGGCAAGAAAGCTAAGAAACTGGATTACTTACACAGCAATTTTGGAAATGTTAAATGGTACACCTATTCTGGAAAACAATTTAGCAGTTTCTTGAATAGCTAAACAAGCAACTACCACATGGCTTATCAATTGCATTCCTGGGCATTTTTCGTGGAAAAATGAAAGCTCACTCACAGAAAAGCCTGACTGTAAATAAATACTTATAGTAGCTTTATTCATGGATCTAAAGACTAGAAACAATCCAGATATCCTTAGATGAATGAAAGATTAATTTGAAATAATACTCAGCAATAAAAAAGGAACAAATGCTAGATAAATCCAGCAGTTCTCTGGATGAATCTTCAGAGAATTATGCTGTGTAAAAAAAGCAAAAGATTACACACTCTGTAATTCTCTTTTATATAATGTTTTTGAAATCTTACAGACACATTGGACGGGTTAGCAGCTATAGGGACTGGAGAGACCTGGGGCTGTCACTAAAGTGGGTAAGGTTGTAAAAAGGCAACCGTGAGGAGTACTTGGTGATGGGCTTGTTCTATAACTTGATGGTATCTGTACACTGTCTTAAAATATCCCAACTGGGATATTGTACTATAGCATTACTAGATGTTACCACTGGGTGAAACTGAATAGAGGTACACAGGACCTTTTTATAGTATTTCTTAAAACTGTATTTGGATCTAAAATGACCTCAACACAAGCGGTTTAATTATAAAACAAACAGAAAAAAATAGTGTATCCTTTCACATTTGTCTAGAGACTGACATTCAAGTATTATTGTGTGGCTCAAAAATATAGTCATCTGTCAGTAATGCCTAACGCAGCTCCCAAATCTTCCTAAGTGATAAGTAGAAATGGAAATAAATTGACCTAACAATCATGTTTAAAGCTCAGATAGTTATTTATACATCATGCATAAAACTTAAATCTGCTCCACAGCTGTAAGACTATGTATCACAGCTCTAGCCATGGAGATGAAACCTCGGGTAGCATAAAGTCAACTGAAAGTGACACCACCAAACTGAAGCCATCAAATAGCCCTGAAGACATGCTATACACATGGCCACTACTGACTTAATTAAGAATCCTACAGAAATATGGAAAATTTGATATATATTTTTCCTTGAGTAAATGGGATCTACATTATCAAAGTTTGGCTTCATATTTTATTTTCTAGATTATTTACCTTTTGTACTTTCAGTGAAGTTGAAGCCAGCAAAATAATTTATACTAAAGCTTCGGTCATGACTCTTGAAGTTGTGTGGACAGGGTCTTCTGTCTTTATAATCCTGCTAATTCTTTATTAAGACTGGCAAAATGGTTTCTGTTTAAAGATTTTCTATGAACACACTTTTGTACTTAGTGTTCTCTTGAGTCATTGTTCACTAGTATACTATTAGAATATACTATATATATATATATATAACTATATATATACGCACACACTATATACATATATTGTATGGTCAGATTCTCAAAAGAGTTACCACTGCTCAAACTTCATGTTCAGTGCCAGAGCTAACTATTCTGTGTCACATGGGACTTCAGTAATGGCTTGTTGGCTCCTGTTGACTCTGCATCAGCAGAAATTATTTCTTAAAACAGCTTCTCAAACTAGGCTGCAGGTTCACCAATACCTTGCTTTCCTGCCCAACATTTTATGTTTTTCGATGGTGAAGTCTTTGCTTCAATTAAATCTCAAATCCTTTTTCAGCTAAGAGCCTTTCCTGGGCACTGATCACTTGGGGTTCCAACAGTCAAGCAACTTCTCTATTTGTTACACTTTTCTGGCATCACTTGCTCTAGAGTTCACGTGGTTAAGGACAAGACAGACCCACTCTAGGCTTTGCTTCCTCTCTTGGGTCTTGCCTGCTCTGTTGCTAATGGCACCTTAGTCTTGACAAGCAGCATTGTTCTTTGTTTAGATGCTGAATCAGATGGTGCAAATCAGACATTGCTTATTTTGAGATCAACTGAAATTTAAAAGGTGAATTAAAGTGTAAAAGTTACAGTGTGTTATATTTATTTTGGAGTGAATTAGGGCTCAATAATTATTTGCTGACAGGAATACTTTCTGTATTTTAATACTGACCCACAAACTCCATTATATTTATGTCAAATTCTACAAATCAGGTATTGAAATGAAGAGAGAGGCATGGTATAAAGGATGGATGGGGAAAATCTGGGATCCTGCCAACCAAAGCTATAACTTTTAATGACTTGCCTTTTTAACAAGCTTCCCTGCCAATTACTGTCACAAAAACATATTAACATAAAGCGATCTCTGCTCCTGGTTTATTTGTTGTTTTAAGGCCACACATATTTTTTCTTCTTTGCTTTGGCTTAACTGTGACTTCTAACATGATTTATACATTATTATAATCAATAAAATCTTGAAATAATGGGGGTTATAGTCTGAGTATTTCTGCAATAATGATTTTCATTTTCAAAGTAAAAAAACAAATACAGGTCCAAGGATACAAACACAAAAAAGGTTTATTTCTTAATTTCTATGGAGGCTTATGTGATCATATTATTTGAAATTGGCAGTTTCAAAAACAATTTTTGCAGTGTTTTGAGTACAAAAGTGCTTTAAGTTAGATTCTTTCCTTTTAATCGTATTCTGTTTGATCTAGCTATGTCAGCTAAACACAAAAATCCCCATTGGATCTTGTTGTTACCATAGTAACCAGATTGCAGTTTCCAATATCTGTGTAATGAAGTGCTGACATGTTTTCAGCAAAAGGTGCTAAGTGGAGGTTTGTTTCACTAATTAGCTGGTAAAAATAATCAATTCCTTTTTGATTAATGATGTCACAGATTATGCATAAACAAACCTGAGAACTTTCTTAACTAGTATTTATATTTTAAATGAAAGGATAAAAACGATAGAAGTCGCTTTTCAATTCTTTTGATTAACTAGTAACAAAAACCTGAATTTCTGGGAGCATCTTGTTCCCTAATCATACTCTCTAATAGAAATGCTTTGTCTTAAAAGCATTTAGAGTCAATAGCCTTGTTAAAATTTTATATGATTTAGGATCAAAAGATGGCAGTTTGAGTTTGATGTTTGCTTGGATGGTAGAGGACAGAAATGGATTGTAATCGTTTCTTAATCTTATTGCCATTTGATATTTACTGGTCTTTCAGAAGCCTATGCTTTCTCATGTCTAAATGAGCTTCCAGTTATTAAGTATGTTTTTTATGAATAAGACATCTTGGTAATTGAATATATGGATTAATAGGATAATTACTATGCCCTTGGGATAAATTGAATACCATTTTTGTCCTTTATGGGTTTCCCTGATGGCTCAGATGGTAAAGAATCTGTCTGCAATGCAAGAGACCCAGGTTAGATCCTGGCTCGGAAAGATCCCCTGGAGAAGGCAATGGCAACCCACTCCAGTATTCTTGCCTTGTAAATCCCATGGAAAAAGGAACTTGGCAGGCTATAGTCCATGGCATCTCAAAGAGTTGGACATGACTGAGCAGCTAATGTTTTCACTTTCACTTGATCTTTAGAGCTTTATAATTGAGGTGAATTTGTAAGGTATATGGGTTTCCCTGGTGGCTCACAGGTTAAAGCATCTGCCTGCAATGCGGGAGACCTGGATTCGATCCCTGGGTTGGGAAGATCCCTTGGAGAAGGAAATGGCAACCCACTCTAGTACTCTTGCCTGGAGAATCCCATGGATGGAGGAGCTTGGTGGGCTACAGTCCGTGGGTCACAAAGAGTTGGACACACCTGAGTGACTTCACTTTCACTTCACTTTGTAAGGTATATAGATATGGTGATAGTTTGTACAGAATCCTTTCAAATATATAAACCAAGGCTTCCTAATTCAGAGCAGGTGGAAAAAACTACATTACATTTTATAAACTTGGATACACTTAGTTCAGGGACTTAAAAGTGAGCAGAAAAGTTGGGAATGTGAGTTGCCTTAGATAAGAGGTCCTCCATTTTCAAGAACAGTTGGGAGAGTTGGTCTTTCTATGAAAACTCCTGTTCCTCCAGAATGTGGATTTCTTTTTCTTTAGTCACTAAAACGCTGCTGTCTTTCCCCTACTTTCTTCTGCCCTTTCTGCAAACCCTGCTTTTATAAAAGCACAGAATCCATGATCTAGAGAGAAAATAAAAAGAAAGCATAGGGCTAAGTATTTTTTTCTAATACTCATGGGGAAGCACAGTAACTTTTCTTAATCTGCATTTTTAAATTAATTTATTTTTTAACTGAAGGATAATTGCTTTACAGAATTTTTCTGCTTTCTGTCAAATCTCAATATGAATCAACCATAGGTATACATCTANCTAAGTATTTTTTTCTAATACTCATGGGGAAGCACAGTAACTTTTCTTAATCTGCATTTTTAAATTAATTTATTTTTTAACTGAAGGATAATTGCTTTACAGAATTTTTCTGCTTTCTGTCAAATCTCAATATGAATCAACCATAGGTATACATCTATCCCCTCTCTTTTGAAACTCCCTCCCATCTTCTCCCTGCATCCCACCCTTCTAGATTAATACAGAGCCCTTGTTTGATTTTCCTGAGCCATACAGGAAATTCTCACTGGCTATCTATCTTACATAGAGTAATGTAACTTTCCATGTTACTCTTTCCATACATCTCACCCTTTTCTCCCCTCTCCCCATGTCCATAAGTCTGCTCTCTATGCCTCTTTCTTCATTGTTGCCCTGTAGCTAAATTCTTTGGTACCACTTTTCTAGATTCTATATATATGTGTTAGAATATGGTATTTATCGTTCTCTTTCTGNCTGGTATTCCCATCTCTTTCAGAATGTTCCACAGTTTATTGTGATACACACAGTCAAAGGCTTTGGCATAGTCAATAAAGCAGAAATAGATGTTTTTATGAAACTCTCTTGTTTTTTTCAGTGATCCAATGGATGTTGGCAATTTGATCTCTGATTCCTCTGCCTTTTCTAAAACCAGATTGAACATTTGGAAGTTCACGGTTTACATATTGCTGAAGCCTGGCTTGGAGAAATTTAAGTATCACTTTACTAGCATGTGAGATGAGTGCAATTGTGCAGTAGTTTGAGCATTCTGTGGCATGGCCTTTCTTTGGAATTGGAATGAAAACTCACCTTTTTCAGTCTTGTGGCCACTGCTGAGTTTTCCAGATATGCTGGCATATTGAGTGCAGCACTTTCACAGCATCATCTTTTATGTACTCAAGCCAATTAAACCTATGAATCCACATGATCACTTTGAGGGTAATAATAGGAAATGTAAAAGTGAAGACTTAAAAGGCAACCAAGTTTAAAATGAAAATTTCAGAGAGCTTATCTCCTCTGATGCTTTTATCTTGCTTTTATGATGAGAGGTGATATGGGGTTAATAATTAATTTCCCATTTGAGCCAAACTGAAGATTTCTCTAAGCTTCATTTATTTATGTAAATCTGGTCCCAAATACCCATAGAATTAGTCATTCCAAGGGCACAATTGACTCCATAGCACTTGATTTATATTTGCCAATGCCTTACCTGTTGAGAGTGGCATTTGCTTGGCAGGTAAGACATATTTTTGTCTCTTTTTTCCCTCCTGGGTCCTGTGCGAGAAACACCTAGAAATCCCAGGAGAACTGGAAGAAGAGAAGCTCTTTCATGCAATTTGGCCATTGACTGCTGTTTTTAGAGTACCATTTCCCATGGGCAAAACACAAAAAGAAAATTGTACTTACAAAATCGTGTTCCATGTGATGTGTGGAAAAGTTTGGAAATCCACTTGGGTCCTATGGGAAATTAAAGAGCAGGAAAAAATTGGACCAAAGAGATTAAGACAATTTTTAGATTAGAAACACTTTCTGGGAAAGGATTCAAACCAATTCAAATAGGCAGCACAGAGGAGAACAAGGGAGGATTCAAGGACGACTGGGTAAAACTAAATTGCAGGGTTAGGTTAATTGGTATGGGCGGGAAGGCTTCCTATCAGGTTTAAGCAGTGAGCGTGTCTAAATAATGCTGAGAAAATTGAGTTAGAGAGTGTACACACAACACTTAGGAACCATGATGATTGCATTTCTGCTTAAACCAGAGATCTAGCTAACAGAAATCATTTCCCTATTTATTCACATGTGCAGGAGAGAAAGGACATCTAGAATTAAATCTGAAGGCAAGTTCATGAGCCTGAGTTGGGTCGCCTGCAAATCTAATACAATGATGCTAGTTGCAGATCTGTTTTAAAGCTACTTTCCTTTTCATTTATGTCAAATAAAATTTAAACAGTGACAGTACACAGGCTCCACTGTAGAAGGGTAGAGATGTGAACATAATTAGTTTTCTAAAATTTTGTATGTGATGATGATGGCAAAGTTTATTTTATAAATGTTAAGTTTGCTAATATTTTAAGGGTACAGATTTGCTAAATGAAAGCTTTAAGCTACACATTTTTAAACCTTGAAAGTGGGACAGTTTTACTTGGAAAAGAGAATACTGAGAGATTTTCTTTCAGTAACTCTAAGACTGTTTAAAAAAAAGGAGATGGAAAGTCAGGGCGTTTAAGTGAATCAGCATTTGCAAAACTAGCATCAATCAATATTCTCTTCCATCCCTTTTACCCAACACGTGCGGTTACTTTTCCTGAATGTATGGCATGTATGAGTAGTCAGTTCCATCCTTTAAATCTGATAGTGTATCAGGTCTCTTGAGTTTTAAGTTTCCTTATTGCAAGCAACTAAAACCATCTCTAGCTATCCTGAAAAAAGAAATTTAATAAAAAGCTTTTTGGAATTCACGGAAGAAAATAAACACTGGAGAACCAAACTTATCAAGTGTGCATATGGGTGGTGGTGGGGGGGTGTAGAAAGAAAGCTGATATGATAGTAGGAAGCATATGCTGTGTTTAAAGAGGCAGGTGCTCATCCTCTTTACCTCACCATCAAATGAATAAGACGAGATTTGCACACTTGTAATTAGTGACATAGTCCATGTGTTTACATACAACTGCCAGCAAAGGGGGCAGAATAAGGATTAAAGATTCTTTAGTTCTCTACTGACCAGCCTTCTAGAGGGGGATGTGATGGAAAATGTCTGCCCCCCCCACCCCCCCATCATATTTCTAGTGAAGGGTTCCTTTCAAGGAAGAAGGGCATGGAGCACTGGATAGATACACACACAGACACACACAGACACACACAGAAAGGTACATATACATCCTGAAACATATATACTTCGTGCTCAGAAAACACTTGTTTATTGCAATTGAGATTAATAAGACTAAATAACTCTAATTTAGTAAAACAATCATTTGAAATGACTTCCTAATAAAAATTTATTAAAGCTAGTCACTGCTGAGAGAGGAAGTCTTGGAATCTGCTTTCTATGAGTTTTAAATTGGCACAAAATAAATAATGTTTCTGGTAAAAAGTTTCTTTCTTTGAATGATGGTGGTGGTTGTTCAGTCACTAAGTCATGTCCAACTCTTTGTGGCCCTATGGACTATAGCATGCCAGGCTCCCCTGTTCTTCACTATCTCCCAGAGTTTGCTCAGATTCATGTCCATTGAGTCAGTGATGTTACCTAACCATCTCATCCTCTGTTGTCCCCTTCTCCTCCTGCCTTCAGTCTTTGTCAGCATCAGGGTCTTTTCCAGTGAGTTAGCTCTTCACATCAAAAAACCGAAGTATTGGAGCTTCAGTTTCAACATCAATCCTTCCAATGAATATTCAGGGTTGATTCCTTTAGGCTTGACTGGAAAGAATCATAATTCACCAAAATTTCATGCTTTAAAGAATTGGTTAGTATTAATATTATGTTTAAAACTGTATCTCATAATAAATCAAATATATGTAAAGAGAATCAAGTCATATATACCCATTATCCAGACTCAGAACCTCCCTTTGTTTTAAGCTAGGATAAACAATACAAAGATGTATTCTGGGTAACTTGACTGTTTCCTTTTCTAGCCAATATCTGAAATAAAATGGAAATGGTTTCATTGATCAATAAATATTGATATGTGACTTTCATGTTCTTTCTCTTTTTCATTTGCTTTTAATTGGCATTCACATGTAAGGGATGTCTGTCTTCTATTTTACTCATCATTCAAATTGTTGGTGAAGTTGCCACCACTAGATATTTAGTTTTCTTTAGCTCCATATTATCTACAGCAAAAAAAGAAAGAGTGGGAAACCAAAGAATTAAAAAAAATGCATGTTGTGGCCAAATGAACGATTTAAGCTAGGTATAATGTATAATTTTGACTTTTTACTGTTTATGTTATTCTTGTTTGAAATTACTTTCAAGACTTTCTTAAGAATATAGCTGAGTTTAATTTTAGTCTTCTAAATGAGAAACTTCATTTTTCATTAAAGGAGAAATATGCATGGTTTTCCATCTGAATTACTGCGACTATGAGTTTATTTCACTGGAATGCAATTAAAAATCATTACACTAATTTCTTATGTAAATATGTCAAAATTGAAAATTTTTATTTTGCTTACAACTCATTGAACACTTAGTGATGTAAATAGAAAAAAAATTACATGATAGCAAAATAAAAACAAAGTGAGAAATTGGCATTTTCCAAATGCATAAATTCTTTCAAATGAAAATCCCTGGATGAGTGGCAAAACTACATCAGGGGCAAGACTGTATTCCTCTCTTTCCGAATCTGAGCCTGGGATTGCAATAAATCAGGTCCCCTGTGAAATTCTATTAGCTCCTTCAGAGTCTCCATTAGCACATTTGATGTTCTGTACTGTTCAGTGTTCTTGGCTGAAAGCAACTAAAACAGACTTTAGCTAAGTAAACAGCTAAATACACAGTATTCTTTTTTTAAGATTATTTCCCACTATGTATTATTACGAGAGACCAAGCATAGTTCCCTGTGCTCTACAGTAGGTCCCTTTTGGTCCTCTATTTTATATACAGTAGGTGTTTATTTTAATCCCAAACTTCTAATCTAACCCTCCTCTTTCTTTTCCCTTTGGAAACCATGAATGTGGTTTTCTATGTCCGTTAGTCTATTTCCAATTTGTAGAAAAGTTTATGTGTATCATTTTTTAGATTCCACATATAAATGATACTCCACTGTGCATATGTATCACATCTTCTTTGTTCATCTGTTGATGGACTTTGGATTGCTTCCATGTCTTGGTTGTTGTAAACAGTGCTGCTATGAACAGTAGGGTGCATGTGTCTTTAAAATTAAGAGTTTTCTCCAGATATATGCCCAGGACTGGGATTGCAGTATCATATACAAACTCTATTTTTAGTGTCTTTCCTAAGAAAACTTGAAAACATTTTCCACAGAGTGTGCATCAATTTACATTCCGACCAACGGTGTAGGAGGGTTCCTTTTTCTCCACACCCTCTTCAGCATTTATTATTTGGAGACTTTTTGATGATGGCCATTTTGATTACCAATTCAATGTATTTATTGATTTTGGTTTGTTCAGGTTTTCTACTTCTTCATGATTCTTTGTTGGTAGGTTATACGTTTTCAGGAATTTATTCATTTCTTTGACATAATCCAATTTTTTGGTGTATTGTTCATGGTTTCTAATGATTATTTGTATTTTTATAAAATCAGCTGTAATATTTTCTCTTTCATTTCTAATTTTATTTTTGTTTCTGATTTTCTTAATTTACCTAAAAGTTTGCCAATTTTATTTATCTTTTCAAAAAATCAACGTGTCCTTTTAAAAAAAACAACAACTCTTCCTTATTTTTTTGTTGATTTTCTTGGTATAGCAAGAATATATTTCAGCATATTAAAGGCCATATATAACAAGGTCACAGCTAACATCACACTCAACAGTAAAAAACTAAAAAATTGTCAAG
Source organism: Raphicerus campestris (assembly GCA_006410735.1). Lineage (NCBI taxonomy): Eukaryota > Metazoa > Chordata > Mammalia > Artiodactyla > Bovidae > Raphicerus > Raphicerus campestris. Next base: position 53,581 of record SJYW01015774.1, read on the forward strand.
ATTAGAAACACAACAAGGGTGCCCACTCCTGCCACTTCTGTTTAATACAGTACTCAAAGTCATAGCCAGAGGAAGAAAGTTAAATAAAAGGCATTAAAATTGGAAAGGAAAAAAATAAAATTGTCTTTTTTGCAGATGACAGGTCTTATATGTAGAAAATTCTAAATTTCACCAAAAACTTTAAAGTAATAAACAAATTTTGTAGTTAGAGAATGGAAAATCAACACTCTGAAACCGATCCCTACTCCTTGTACAAATAAGAACTTATCAGAAAAGGAAATTAAGAAAATAATCCCATTTAAAATAACATCAGAAAGAATAAAACACTTAGGAGTAAATATAAGCAAGAAAGTAAAAGACATGTGTACTGAAAACTACCAAACATTAATGCAAGAAGCTGAAGACAAATAAATGGAAAGATCCCATGTTCAGGAATCGGAAAATTTAATGTTGTTAACAAGTCCATACTACCTAAAATGGTTTATATAGTTAATTCTATCCCCATGAAAATCCAATGGCTTTTTTTTTGCAAAAATTATTTTAAATTTATGTAGAACCATAAAGACCCAAGAAACCCTCTCTTTCTTCTTAAAAAAAAAAAAAAGAAGAAGAAGATCACAGCTGGCGGCAATACAGTGCCTGATTTCAAAATATATTACAAAGCCATGGTATGGTACTTATATAAAGACAGAGACACAGATCAATGGGACAAAACAGACTATAAATAAACCCACACATATATGTTCAACTGATCTTTGACAAGGTAGCCAGGAATATGCCATGAGAAAAATATTATTTCAATAAATGACTCTATATATCTTTATACAAAAGAATGAGACTGGATTTCTATTGTACACTGTATATAAAAACTCTAATTAAAGACTTAAACATAAGATCTCTACTGTAAAACTCCTGGAAGAAAATACAGAGAAAAGCTTGTTGACACTACTTTAAAGCAAAAATAGACAAGTGGAAATATGTCAAACAAAAAAGTTCCCAAAAAACAATTAACAGAGTCAAAAGATAATCTATAAAATCTGAAAAAAATGCTTGCAAACCATTTGTAAGATTAAGGGCTAACATCCAAAATATCTATAGAGTTCCTACAATGCAATAGCCATAAAACAAACCAACAAGTAACACAAAAAGTGGGAAAAGGACATAACACATTTGTCCAAATAAGATCTATAAAATGACTACTCGGTATGTGAAAAGATGCTCCCCATAGCTAATTATCCAAGAGATGGAAATCAAAACCACAATGAGTACCACCACATACATGTTAGGATGGACATTATCAAAAGTACAAAAAATAACAAGCTTTGGAAGGAATGATGCTAAAGCTGAAAGTCCAGTATTTTGGCCACTTCATGTTAAGAGTTGACTCATTGGAAAAGACTCTAATGCTGGGAGGGATTGGGGGCAGGAGGAGAAGGGGACGACAGAGGATGAGATGGCTGGATGGCATCACTGACTCGATGGACGTGAGTCTGAGTGAACTCTGGGAGTTGGTGATGGACAGGGAGGTCTGATGTGCTGCGATTCATAGGGTCGCAAAGAGTCGGACACGACTGAGCGACTGAACTGAACTGACAATATCATGAGAATGTAAAAAACTGCAGCCCACTCTAGGAAACACTATGGCGTTTCCTCAAGAAATTAAAAATAGAACTACTTACTACATGATCCAGGAATTCCATTTTTGGGCATATATCCAAAAGAACTGAAATCAAGATATTAAAGGGATATCTGTACTCCCATGTTCACTGTAGCATTATTCATATTAGCTAAGATATGAAAATAACCCAGCTGTCCATTTGCAGATAAATGGATAAAGATAATGTGATATATATATATATATATATATATATATATATACAGTGAAATGTTAATTCAGCTTGGTGAAACTTGGAGCAGAAACCCAACTGAACCAGGAGTAGTCTAGACTTCTGACCTTCAGGACTGTGATGTGATAAATTTGGGTTGTTTTAAGCCTCTAAGCATATGGTGATTTGTTTTGAAATAGAAAACTAACACAAGGAAATAAGAAAAGATGGGAATAAAGAGTGATATTGGACTTCTGGTACAGAAAAAGAGGAGCCATATGGATAAAGACTACATCCCAGCACCAAGTATGCTATGTGTAGGGATTGAAGTGGGAAACAGAACTGGGAGAGAAATGGAGGACCATAAAAAACAATTTGAAGGCTACTGAAGACACACTTGATTTTTGTTTGATTGGCTGTTCCTGCTCTTAAGTGGTTTCACCCTAAACATGTCTCTCCCAGTAGAATAGTACTACCACCATTTATCGATCAAAAGATACCTATTTGATAACTGCAAGAAGGACCAATAAAAATGGAGGACAGGTTGGAATTTCTGCTGATTGTTGTCAGGGATAAAATATGTTGGCCTGACCCATAAAGCTCAACAAATACTCAGAGCTTTTTTCTTTTTTAAATTTTCCTCTCAGCAAATATGCAGACATAGGTATAAAAAGTAAGCCAATGTCATATATTCAGTACTTACATAGAAAGAAACCCCCCTCATTTCCCAAACACTGAATTATTTTTTAACCATGCCAACATTTATTTTTTGTTTATTTTTCTATGATTACATACATGAGAAGATTTTGTTTAAAATATAGTAACAAAATACAGATGGATTGAGTTATTTCCAAATAGACCCTTTATTTATTTATTTGTTTAACTTACCTGTGATAAGAAATTAAAGACTTCTGGGCCAATGAATGTTACATTTTCAAAAGTTTACTGTCTTATAATAATAAAAGGTTTATTGTTCATTTTAATATATGACTAAATTGAAAATTTTGGAATGTTGAGGATAAGTTAGATTATGGTGACTGCGGTTGACAACAGCTAAGCAAGTCAGAACCAGGGAGAGAGGGTCAAAATATACTAGCTTTGTTAACTATATATCTTGATCTAGAGGTAGTATTTGGTATCAGTTCAACTCAGTTCAGTTGCTCAGTTGTGTCCGACTCTTTGTGACCCCATGGATTGCAGCACGCCAGGCCTCCCTGTTCATCACCAGCTCCTGGAGTTCACTCAGACTCATGTCCATCGTGTCAGTGATGCCATCCAGCCATCTCATCCTCAGTCGTCCCCTTCTCCTCCTGCCCCCAATCCCTCCCAGCATTAAAGTCTTTTCCAATGAGTCAACTCTTCACATCAGGTGGCCAAAGTACTGGAGTTTCAGCTTTAGCATCATTCCTTCCAAAGAACACCCAGGGTTGATCTCCTTCAGAATGGACTGGTTGGATCTCC